>JAWQEG010008636.1:0-18937 GCA_033782935.1 Petrolisthes cinctipes
CACACACACACCTCTTTACACTCTTAATTACTCTCTCTCTTTCACACACATACAAACACACAGACCACACTTTACACCCATCATTGGTTACTTCCTGCCCCCCAGACTACACACACCCATACCCACCCACCCACCTTCACCCACTCACCCACCTACACCAATGGAAGTTAATGAGTCCTTCAAATATTGCCACGAAACACACACACCTACACTGATGGAGCTTGTTTCGTGGCATAGTCAGGAGGAATCAGAAGCCACCAGGTCTCATACACGATCACAGAGTCCTTAAGAGAGAGAGAGAGAGAGAGAGAGAGAGAGAGAGAATTCGTGATATTCTAGTGAGTGTAAGTGAGAGTTGTGGTTATTTTGGTCACATATCCCACCTTCCCTCTCTGTAAACACTTACCTCTTCCCACCTCTGCCCACACACCTCACCACACCTCTACCCACACACCTCACCACACCTCTACCCACACACCTCATCTCTATTCACACGCCTCATAATACCTCTATCCACACACCTCATCTCTATTCACACACCTCACCACACCTCTACCCACACACCTCACCACACCTCTACCCACACACCTTACCTCACCTCTACCCACACACCTCATCTCTATTCACACGCCTCACCACCCCTCTACCCCCACACACCACACCTCACATCTACCCACACACCTCATCTCTACCCACACGCCTCATCACACCTCTACCCACACCTCACCTCTATCCACACACCTCATCATACCTCTATCCACACACCCCACACCTCACCTCTACCCATACACCTACTACCATCACACTGCTACCCCCCACACACCACACCTCACCTCAACCCACACACCTCATCTCTACCCACACGCCTCATCACACCTCTACCCACACCTCACCTCTATCCACACACCTCATCATACCTCTACCCATACACCTACTACCATCACACTGCTACCCCCACACACCTCACCACACCTCACCATACCTCACCTTAAACGTAATGTAATGTTCTGTAATGTAATGTAATGTATTATTTATGTAACCCACTCTTCTTTTTATAATTATATACGTTTATAGTACAGAGAGAGATTGAAATAAATTGTGTATTATTATATATGAGATGTGCTGCTATTTCTTGTTATTATTATTACTATTATTATTATTATTATTATAGTTTCTTTTATTATTATTATTATTATTTTTATTATAGTTTCATTTATCATCATTATTATTATTATTATTATTATTATTATTGTTTCTTTTATTATTATTATTATTATTATTATTATTTTTATTATAGTTTCTTTTATCATTATTATTATTATTATTATTATTGTTTCTTTTATTATTATTATTATTATTTTTATTATTATAGTTTCTTATATTATTATTATTAGTATTATTATTATAATTATTATTATTATTGTTTCTTTTATTATTATTATTATTGTTTCTTTTATTTTTATTATTATACATTTAATTCACCATCAATAATAATTACTATAAACCAATCATATATTCATGTTACTGACCTTGGTGTATTTTCTTTTATTTTTTAAGTTCTTTATTTACCTTTCGTACCAGCCCCAAACACACTGGGGAACGTAGGTTAAAAAAATGCGTACGTTTACCCTTAAAACCACACATTTTCTCTCAATATTACTGTCTTCGTTTTCTAGGTAAATTTTATGGTTAACTATGTGTGTGTGTTCTGTGTGTGTATGTGTGTGTTCTGTATTGTACGTGTGTGTATGTGTGTTAATTCTGAGTGCTGGTAATTGTATTGTACGTGTGTTTTCTGTCTGTTAATTCTGTGTGTGTGTGTGTGTGTGTGTGTGTGTGTGTTCTGTATTGTAGTACGTGTGTGTGTGTGTGTATGTGTTAATTCTGAGTGTTGGTAATTGTATTGTACGTGTGTGTGTATGTGTGTGTTCTGTATTGTAGTACGTGTGTGTGTGTGTGTGTGTGTGTGTTAATTCTGAGTGTTGGTAATTGTATTGTACGTGTGTGTTCTGTGTGTTAATTCTGTGTGTGTATGTGTGTTAATTGTGAGTGCTGGTAATTGTATTGTACGTGTGTGTATGTGTGTGTTCAGTGAGTTAATTCTGAGTGCTGGTGATTTTACAGTACGTGTGTGTATGTGTTTACTGTCTTCTGTGTGCGAACTCTGACTGTATTAAACCGTACATCAGTGTGTGTGTGTGTGTCTGTCAAGTTAAGGAGAGTGAGAGGCAGCGTGTGTGTGTATATGTGTGTGTGTGTATAATTATGTGTGTGTGTGTCAAGTTAAGGAGAGTGAGAGGCAGCGTGTGTGTATATGTGTGTCATGTGGTTCTATCCCCCTTCACCAGACCCTTCAGGAGAGTGAGAGGCAGCGTGTAGGAGAGTTGAGACGTCTTCATGAACAACACGAGGCAGCCATAACCAAAATACACAAAGGAAATAAATCAGAAGCTGCAAAGATGGTGAGTAGGTTATAGTAGTGGTGGTGGTAGTGAAGATTTAAAATGGTGGTAGTAGTGGTGGTAGTGAGGATTTAAAATGGTGGTAGTGGTGGTGGTAGTGAGGATTAAAAATGGTGGTAGTGGTGGTGATGGTAGTGAAGATTTAAAATGGTGGTAGTGGTGGTGGTAGTGAGGATTTAAAATGGTGGTAGTGGTGGTGGTGGTAGTGAGGATTTAAAATTGTGGTAGTGGTGGTGGTGGTAGTGAGGATTTAAAATGGTGGTAGTGGTGGTGGTAGTGAAGATTTAAAATGGTGGTAGTGGTGGTGGTGGTATTGAGGATTTAAAATGGTGGTAGGAGTGGTGGTGGTAGTGAGGATTAAAAATGGTGGTAGGAGTGGTGGTGGTGGTAGTGAGGATTGGTGAGGAGGGGAGTAGTGGTGGTAGTGAGGATTTAAAATGGTGGTAGGACTGGTGGTAGTGAGGATTTAAAATGGTGGTAGTGGTGGTGGTAGTGAGGATTAAAAATGGTGGTAGGAGTGGTGGTAGTCGGTGGGTATTGGTGAGGAGGGGAGAGTAGTAGGTGGTAGTGGTAGTGAAGGGGGGTAGTAGTGTTGGTAGTGGTAGTGGGGAGGGGAGATAATAGTGGTGGTGGTGGTAGTAGTGGTAGTATTGAGGGCGAGATAGAATATAAAGAAGTAGTAATAGTAGTAGTAGTAGTAGTAGTAGTAGTAGGAATGGTGGGTGTTATTGGTAGTAGTGGTGGTATGGTTAATAGTTGTGTTGGTGGTAGTAGTAGGAATAGTAGTAGTGGTAGCCTAATAGTATTATAGTAGTAGTAGGAAGGCTATGGATAGTTTTACTTGCATAACGAAAGTGTTAATAATAATAATTATAATGATAATGATGATAATAATAACAAAAACAGTAACATTAACATTAATAACAACAATAATGATACCAATAACAATAATAATAAAAATAATAACAACAGCAACAACAACAATAAAATTAATAATAATACAAAATTAACATTAACAACAACAATAACAATAATAAAAAAAAATTCCAAAATGCATTGGCTCGTAATCTAACCTCTCGTAACCTCTTTGCTCGCCTCAGCTGGACGAGTTGAGGTCACGGGAACGAGCCATAGGTCAGCTGGAAAGGCAGGTCACTTCCCAGGCTGCCAAACTTCGACTTCAGGAGGAAAAGGTAAGAGAGAGAGAGAGAGAGAATATACGTGTCAATGTGTGTGTGTGTGTGTGTGTGTGTGTGTGTGTGTGTGTGTGACAGGGAAATGTTGGAGAGAGAGAGAGAGAGAGAGAGAGAGAGAGAGAGAGAATACGAGTGTCAGTGCATTCATGTATTTTTTTTTTTTTTTTTTTTTTTTTTTACCTCAACCTCGGGACTGTAGGGTTTTCAGTAGCCCGTGACTCTTGCAAGGCACCGAGATTATTGAATGTCGCACTAGATGAGACAATGGAACTCAGTGGTGATGTTTGTACCGTAAGCTTCTCATCTTCCCCCACGCACTAGATGACGAATGACACCTTATTTATACACGTCACTATCAGGAGAGGCCAGCAGCTACATCGTCACTCACAGCATCTTGGAATATGTTGTGAGTTGACGACGGTGTAGGGGGTATTTTCTTGACGACGATGAAGGGGTGTCTTTTCTTGACGTGTCGATGTAGGGGGGTATTTTCTTGACGACGATGTAGGGGGTATTTTCTTGACGACGATGTAGGGGGTATTTTCTTGACGACGATGTAGGGGGTATTTTCTTGACGTGTCGATGTAGGGGGTATTTTCTTGACGACGATGTAGGGGGTATTTTCTTGACGTGTCGGTCATGAGGATATATACTTGACAGACAGCTGGACCCATCAGATCACCTCGGAAAAAACAACCCAGACTTTTCTCGTGGACTCGAACCTGGGTAGTGGTGGTGATGATGATGAGGGGGAGGAGGGCTGGGGAAAAAAGGTTGGGGATAAAGGGAAAAAGGGTGGGAGAACATAGGGTAGGAGGAGGGGGGGCGAGGAAGGAAGGAAGGGTCAGCATACATACATACATACATACATTCATAGAGTAGATGTGGGTCAGGAGGCCTCTGTCTGTGTGTGTATGTGTGTGTGTGTGTGTGTGTGTGTGTGTGTGTGTGTGTGTGTGTGTCAGTTTACCTTAGCTTCCACCTGGTATCTCTCTCTCTCTCTCTCTCTCTCTCTCTCTCTCTCTCTCTCTCTCTCTCTCTCTCTCTCTCTCTCTCTCTCTCTCTCTCTCTCTCTCTCTCTCTCTCTCTCTCTCTCTCAATGGTATGGTAGGGAAAGGGAGAGCATGGGTAGTTAAGGAGAGAGCATGGAAGAGTAGTTGGAGGGTAGGTGGAGCATGGAAGAGTATGGGTAGGGTAAGGGGGGGGCATGGAAGAGTAATGGGTAGGGTAGGAGGAGCATGGAAGAGTAGGAGTAGGGTAGGGGGAAGCATGGAAGAGTAGGGGTAGGGGAGGGGGGGCATGGAAGAGTAAGGGTAGGGTAAGAGGAGCATGGAAGAGTAGGTGTAGGGTAGGAGGAGCATGGAAGAGTAGGGGTAGGGTAGGAGGGAGCATGGAAGAGTAAGGATAGGGTAAGGGGAAGCATGGAAGAGTACCGTAGGTGTAGGGTAGGAGGAAGCATGGAAGAGTAAGGATAGGGTAAGGGGAAGCATGGAAGAGTAAGGATAGGGTAGGGAAGCATGGAAGAGTAAGGGTAGGGTAAGGTAGGGTTTGGCAGGGCAGGGCAGGGCTGGGCTGACCATGAGTACTATAATGATAAATGACCATAATGAGATAAAAGGTCCATCTAATTATACATACAGACTCTCCAGGTTAGTTAGGTAGTTAGTTTGTTAGTTAGTTAGTTTGTTTGGTTGTGTGTTAGTTTGTTTATTTGTTTAAGGACACTGTGAATGTGTATGAGAACTGTATGTAGGATTCTGATTCCTCCTGACTATGCCACGAAACAAGCTTCTGCCATATAGGTGTGTGTGTTTCGTGGCAATATTTGGAGGACTTATTTACCTCCAATTTGTTTTACTACTTCACACACAGGTTCCATTAAGGAGGTAGTACAGTGTTGGTAAATCTGGAGCAACCGATTCCTCCAAACTATATTCCTAGCAACAGTCCACCAGTATTTTTGCTAATTTGGTTCTTTTTCCTGGCATACTTTGGAGGAATCAAAACACTCCAATGTACCAAAAGTATACTCTCCCATTAATGATCCTGTAGGCTTCTGATTCCTCCTGACTATGCCACGAAACAAGCTTCTTTTATTATACAGTAGGTGTGTGTGTGTTTCGTGGCAATATTTGGAGGACTTATTTACCTCTAATATTTTCTACTACATCACACACACAGGGTTCATTAATGATACATCGGTTCTGTTTACACCGTTCTCTCATTTACATATAAACTACGGATGAGAGGGAGTGTAAATTGATTCCTTTGATGCCGAGATAAGATTAGAATAAGATAACAAATAATGAGCGTCACCGTCTCAAATATGGAAAACCGGAATTCCTCAATAATAATAATAATAATAATAATAATAATAATAATAAAATAATAGTAATAATGATGATAATGATAATAATAATAATAATAATAATAATAATAATAATAGTAATAATGATGATAATAATAATAATAGTAACAATAATAATAATAATAATAATAATAGTAACAATAATAATAATAATAATAATAATAATAATAATAATAATTGATCTTACCTTCGTTTTCCGTCCTTCGTTTTCTCCCGATTCGCTCGTGTCCCTCAACCAATGAACACAGGCTGAAGGATGAATGAAAATGACAGACGTGACAAACAGAGGATGGGGCAATGGGTTGGGTGTGTAGCAGAAGGTGTGTGTGTGGGAGTGGGTGTGTTTCAAAAGGCGTGTGTGAGAGTGGGCGTGTGGCAGAAGGCATGGAAGAAGGGGTGTGTGTAGCAGAAGGTAGGGAAGAAGGGGACGTGTGTGTGTGTGTGTGTGTGTGTGTGTGTGTGTGTGTGTGTGTGTGTGTGTGTGTGTGTGTGTGTGGATGTGGAAGGGGTAGCAGAAGGCGTGTGTGGGAGTGGGCGTGTGGTAGAAGGCATGGAAGGGGGCGTGTGTGGGGGGATAGACGTGTAGGGGAAAACATGGAAGGGGCGTGTAGCAAAAGGCGGTCTGTGGGAGTGGATCCGTAACAGGAGGCATAGAAGGGGCGTGTAGCAAAGGGCATGAAGGAGCGTGTAGTAGGGGTCATGGAAGGAGTGTGTGGTAGAGGGGTATGGAAGGAGTGTGTGGTAGAGTGGCATGGAAGGAGTGTGTGGTAGAGGGGTATGGAAGGAGTGTGTGGTAGTAGGGGTCATGGAAGGAGTGTGTGGTAGTAGGGGTCATGGAAGGGGTGTGTGGTAGGGGGGTATGGAAGGAGTGTGTAGTAGGGGGCATGGAAGGAGTGTGTGGTAGAGGGGCATGGAAGGGGTCGCTGAGTCCTGCCTACTATACCACCACTTCCACCACCAGGTCAGGAATTTAGAAAGCCAGCCTGGGTGTTGGTTGCTGGTCAGGTTGCCAGAATAAAGTAACCCCCGTACAACAGACTGGTGTTGTTGGTATTATTTTATTCTGGCTGGTTGGCATGGGTCACACGGTACAGCTGCTGGTGGTGGTGTTGTTGGTAATACTGCTGGCATGGGTCACACGGTACAGTAGCTGGTGATGATGGTGTTGGTAATACTGCTGGTTGTGTGATATGGTATAACTGATAGCATTAAATTTTTTGAGCTTCCATTAGGTCACCTCGTACGAATAATCTACGTTTAGAGAGGCTGCATTAGTTTAATTCTTTCAGTCGTTCCTCGTAGGGTTTGTTTTGCAGCTTGTGGGATCATTATTTTTCGTTATTCGACGCTCTACCCTTTCTAGTTTGTCTATATCTTTTCTGATATAAGGAGACCGGAGAGGTGGAGGAGGAGGAAAAGTCGAGGAGGAGAAGAAGGAGAAGCAGGAAAAAGGGGAGGAGGAGAAGAAGAAAGAGGAGGAGGAGAAGAAGAAAGAGGAGGAGGAGAAGAAGAAAGAGGAGGAGGAGAAGTCGAAGAGGAGAAGGAGGAGCAGGAGAAGTCAAGGACGAGGAAAAGTCAAGGAGGAGGAGAAGTCGAGGAGGAGAAGAAGGAGAAGCAGGAGAAGGGGGAGGAGGAGGTGAATGGGAAGCAGCAGGAGAAAGGGGAGGAGGAGGAGAAGAAGGAGGAGCAGGAGAAAGGGGAGGAGAAAGGGGAAGGAGGAGCAGAAGAAAGGGGAGGAGGAAGAGGAGAATGGGGAGGAAGAGGAAAAGATGGAGGAGGAGAAGAAGGGGGAGCAGGAGAAAGGGGAGGAAGAGGAAAAGGAGGAGGAGGAGAAGAAGAAGGAGGAGCAGAAGAAAGGGGAGGAGAAAGGGGAAGGAGGAGCAGAAGAAAGGGGAGGAGGAAGAGGAGAATGGGGAGGAGAGGAAAAGAAGGAGCAGGAGAAAGGGGAATGGGAGGAAGTTGGGTTTGGGGAGGGGAGAACTGTGTGTCAAGAACAGTGTGAAGTAAAAGTGTATATATTATTTTCTTTATGAGTTACTATACTTTCGGTGTATGACATTTATTATTAGGACTGTAGGCAAGAACATTTGTGTTGTTTACATAATTTTATCATGGTGTAGTGCCGGTACTAAGGCTCTGGTTTTTGTTGTTGTTGTTGTTGTTGTTGTATTTGTTGGTGTTGGTGTTTTTTGGTGCCATATCATCGTCAACGCCAACAATATTCTTGCCTATGACTAACAATAAGATGTATGGATGGGTACAGTCAACCTCGTATCCCTTACTATACAGGGGGGGTGGGTGGGGGTCTGGGGTCGTGTGGGGTGTAAGGGTGGTGCATGGAGGTCTGTGTGTGTGTGTGTGTGTGTGTGTGTGAGAGGGTCGTGTGGGGTGTAAGGATAGTGTGTGTGTGTGTGTGTGTGTGTGTGTGTGTCAGGGGGTCGTGTGTGGTGTAAGGATAGCGTGTGTGTGTGTGTCAGGGGGTGACAGGAACACGTGGCCCAGCACTGGCATTGACCTCTGTACTGTATTTTACCTCTCTCTCTCTCTCTCTCTCTCTCTCTCTCTCTCTCTCTCTCTCTCTCTCTCTCTCTTCTCCTCCTCCTTTCCCTCTTTATAATTCTCCTCTTCCTCCTTGTCCCATTCCTTTTCTCCTCCTATATCCTTTCGTTTCCTACTCTCCCACTTCTTATTCTCCTTCTCGTCCCCTCCCACTTCTTATTCTCCTTCTCCTCCTCTCCCTCTTCTTCTCCTCCCCCTCCTTCTCTTATCTTTCTATCTTTCTATTAACCTACATTTAACTCTCCCTACCTACCTACTTACCTCTCCACATAACCTACTTTTAACTATCCCTACTTACCAACCTACTTTTAACTCTCCCTACCTACCTACCTACCTATCCTACTTTAAACTCTCCCTACATACCTACCTACCTACCTACCCACCTACCCTACTTTAAACTCTCCCTACATACCTACCTACCTACCTGTTATTTGAAGTAGTTTGGAGGACTCAGTTGCTCCAGATTTACCCCATTAATAATAATAATAATAAGATGAAGAAGAGGAGGAGGAGGAGGAGGAGGAGGACCAGAATAACCACATTGTCCATTCCTTAAAAGGGGAGATTATAATTTTTGGGGGGAGTAAACTGGAGGGTTACTGATTCCTCCAAACTATGCCAGGAAACAGACGACCTCTAGGGGGTAATTATTCACTTTGGTTTCATTGGAGTGCATTGATTCCTCCAAAAAAAAAAAAATGCCAGGAAATAGGATCAGATGAACAAAAATAATGGTGTTCTGTTGCTTGGAATAGTTTGGAGGAATCATTTGCTCCAGATTTACCAACACTGTACTAATGGGGGAGAAGTTGTTTCGTGGCACAGGTAGCTTGGAGGAATCAAAGACCTTCCACTTCACCAGCAAAAGAATCTCCCCTTAGGTCACCATTCCTCGGAAGAAAGCTGGAAGGGGGAGGGGAGGGGGTTGGGGGAAGAGGAGGAGGAGGAGGGGGAGGGGAGAGGGAGGAGGAGGAGGGGGGGGGGACTAGGGGAATGGTTAAGGGGAAAGGGAGTTTTATAGGGAAATGAGGGGCTTCGTTGGGGATTATGGAGGGAATATTTAGGGATGAATGGGGCTTGATAGGATATACGGGGGGGGGGGAGGGGCCTTGGTTGGAGAGATAGAGGGCTTGGTTAGGGATTGAGGGACTTGATTGGGGAAATAGGGGTCTTATTTAGGGATTAAGGGACTTGGTTGGGGAAATTGGGAGCTTGGTCAGGGAAAATATGGCTCTTGTTTAGGGATTGAGGGACTTGGTTGGGGAAATATGGCTCTTGTTTAGGGATTGAGGGGGTCAGTAGGTGATAGGGGTGGGTGGGGGGTTGGTATGTGGCTGGACTGGGGTGGGGGGAAGAAGATGGGGGGGGTTTGCATTCCATACGAGCCGAGCCATCCATGCAGGAGATGAGGAGGGGTTGTCGAGGGAGGGAGGGGGTCGATCCTGTCTAACACATTTATTCCTTCATCCTCCTCTCTGTGTCATCATCCATCCGTCTTTGGGTCATATTTACTCCGTCCCAAGTCCAGAGTGTCTATATACTGTACTGTACAGTTGAGCAAGTAGAAAGTGCAACAAAAGTCTAGCTGTATAAGGCAACATCTGGTAATTGTTTGTGGTAAGCCCTCTTATCCTTATGAATGAATCACTGGGAACCCAAAGCCAATGTAAGGTGGAACATGATTGGCTGAACTATGAGAGATGGTGGTGAAGATGTTGATATATACAGCCAGATTTTTGTTGTACTTTCTACTTGCTCAACTGTACCATCCCTCAACCCAAAGTGAACGAGTTGCAGAACGAAGGAAATGAGTTTAGAATTCACAAAACATCTTTGAGTTTGGACTTTTTTTTGGACTCATGTTTGCTATACTGACCTCACCATAATGTTTCAGGTTCATTTCGAAGCAGTGAATGGTTTTGTTATTTTAGTTGTATGAGCTGTTATAATGATTTCGAAGCAGTGAATGGTTTTGCTATTCTATTTGTATGAGCTGTTGTTATGAGTTCGAAGCAGTGTCGGGTCCTATAGGTTCTTGCCATGAATAAATGCTTACCAACAAAATATTAAGTTAAGAGTGAACTTTGCTTTTGTGAATACTGGCCCAGAGGACGAAGGGAAACGTGTTTATAGTGAGATACGAAAGGAAACATGATACCTGCTGGCAAGGGTCCGTCTCGCCGCTCGAACCTGTAGAAGTGAGAATCTGAAACTGGAAGCATACATACTGAGCCAAGGCAAAGGTGGGCCCCCCCCAACCCCTCCCTTCACAACACTCTATTAGAAAACGTAGCGAGGTTGTGTTGGTGAAGTATTAGAGAACGTGGTGAGGGTTGGTGGTGGTAGTGTTGGAGAGTCTTAGAAAACGTGTAGAGGATTGGTGGTGGTGTTGTTGTTGGATGTGGTGGTGGAGTCTTAGAAAACGTTATGG
Source organism: Petrolisthes cinctipes (assembly GCA_033782935.1). NCBI lineage: Eukaryota > Metazoa > Arthropoda > Malacostraca > Decapoda > Porcellanidae > Petrolisthes > Petrolisthes cinctipes. The sequence goes on from JAWQEG010008636.1 coordinate 11,017, forward strand.
TGTTGGTGTTAGTGGAGAGAGTCTGAGTCTTATTAGAAAACGTGGCGAGGGTTGGTGGCTGGCTGGCTGGCTGTGCTGTTCTGGGTACTTTCACAGGCGGGAATTCTTGAAGCACCGTCGACTTTTCCCTCGCACCACCACCACCACTACTACCACCACCTCGCGCTGCGGACGTGATCATCCCTCCGCCCGCGTGGGAGTGCTGGAATGTCGGCCGTCGAGTAAGGTTGTGGGAGAATAGTGGTCGCTCGCGTGGCTGGTTACCGTGACGTGATCAGACCGTGTTTATAGTTACGTGAAGTGTGTCGGTGAACGGTACATAATAATATCACTTTATTTTTAACTTTCGATTTTATATTTTCTTATGTTATTCTTTTGTTTATAATTTCGTGAAGTGTGTCTCCACGAACGGTACATATAACACTTCATTTTTACTGATGAATTAATGTTTCCTTAATGAATTAAGCTTAATTTTTATATTTTCTTCTTATTTTTATATTTTTTTTTATTGACTAGAACTTTATTAATTAATCGACTACGTATGAAATTGACTGTTGATGTGAAGTTAATCTATGTTTACTGCTATACAGGGATGACTTTAACCTGTGATACATTCAATACAATTACCGTTTGTTATGATATACAGTAAGACGGTTTGTGTGTAGCAGAGTGACAGGTGTATGGAGAACAGTACCATATTCATCCCACCGTGATTCATCCCAACTCGTGTCGTGCTTCGAGTTTTGTCACGACTTGAACGAGCAGACACACACACACACACACAGACAGACACACACACTGAACTTAAGAGTCTGTTGATGCTTTACGGTGATATGTACTGAAACTAAGGAAAATCTCACTCACTCACGCACTCACTCACTCACCCACTCACTCACTCAGCCACCGGAATTTGGTCATGATATAAATCTGCTTTTGGGGCGAGTGTAAAGATGACCGAGGGAATAGTGTGAGTTTGGGACAGAGTGAGACAGATACATGAGCTTGCCAAAGTGAGAAAGAGCAAAGACCATGTGGATGACAACTTGAGAGCAAAGTGAAAAACCTGACATTGGATTGATAGAGCGAGAAACAGAAGTGGGACAGAGTGAATAGAACGAGGAACATGTTATTTGAAAAGAGTGATGAAGATTACAGTGTGAGTCGAGTGAAAAACATGTATGAATAGAATGAGTAACAACAGTGTGAATATTGTGAGTAACATAATAGTGTGAGTAGAATGAGTAAATGACAGTGTGAACAAAATGAATAACAAGACAGAGTGAGTAACATGAGTGTGAGCATAGCCCCCGTGTATCCTGGACCAAACAGGACCTTGATTCCCAGGGTCCTGCCTCATGTGCCGCCCAGGACACGTGCCCTCCAGTACCCAGGGCACAGACAGACCCTCAAGCTCAGGGCCCAGCAACACAGCACAGTACCAGCAGCTACAGGTCCCAGAAGCAGGCAACAACAGCACACCATAACAACAACAACATGTGGCACTAAACACCCCGTCTTCCACAACTCACAACAACACGTCACAGTATCGGGGAGCAAAGTCGTCTCAACATTGATGGGTAAAGTCGTCTCAGCATCAGGGGGTAAAGTCGTCTCAGTATCAGGGGGTAAAGTCGTCTCAGTATCAGGGGGTAAAGTCGTCTCAGCATCGGGGGGTAAAGTCTGTTCTCGTGATGATGAAAGACAATCAACATCAGGTCCTGCAAACACTGAATCCAAAGCCACAAAAGCCGCGACGTCACCCACAGGAAAGCCAGACAAGCGGAAATCTGCGACTCGAACATCGGCTCCAGACCCCAACACATCACCCCCAGCAGGAGAAGACATGATGGGGTTGGGTACTAGTGGAGGAGGAGGAGGAGAAGAAGAAGGAGGGTCGCAGCCAATGATAACCACCACCAACACCACGACAAAGGCCTCACCCCCAGCAGGAGAAGAGACACAGAAACACCCAAACAGGACGAGAGGAGGAAGGGGGTCGCAGCCAATGATAACCACCACCACCACCACCAACACCACCACAACGGCCTCACCCCCAGCAGGAGAAGAGACACAGAAACTCCCCAAAAGGACGAGACCACCCAACAAGCCACCAACCCAACCCAGGACCACCAAGACATCAGCCACCAGAGCCTTACAGTCAGCCAAGAGGAAGAAGAAGAACCAGGTGAGTGAGTTAAGGACGAGGGACACTGATAATTAAAACCGTTTCCATCCATCGTCCTTCCTTGGGTTATAGTTATGCTTCGTCGGGTTCATATCGTTTTTTGCGTGGCTCCGAAACAGTACGAGACAAATACACGAACCAAGGTTATTAATTAAGGGGGTAATTCACTTTTGTTACAGTGACGTGCCTTGATTCCTCCAAAGTATGTCAGGAAACAGAACCAGAGGAGCAAAAATAATGGTCTGGAATAGTTTGGAGGATTCAGTTGCTCCAAATTTACCAACACAAAATTTCTCCCTTAAGGGAATAATATACTTCTGATAATTATATTGGAGTGGCTTGATTCCTCTAGAGTATATCAGGAAACAGGGTTAGGTTAACAAAAATAATGGTGGCTGGCCTGTTTGTTGCTTAGAATACTTTGGAGGAATAATTTACTCCAGATTTACCAACACTTTACTACCCCCTGAACAACCCCCAACGTCAGCCAGTCAGCAAATCAGCCAGTCAGTCAACCCACGTACTAACTACCAAAGTCAGTCAGTCAGTCAACCCACGTATGTACCAACCCACAAAGTCAGTCAGTCAGTCAACCCACGTACCAACACACAAAAACAGCCAGTCAGCCAGCCAGCCAGTCAGTCAACCCACGTACCAACCCACAAAGTCAGTCAGCCAACCCACAAAGCCAAACCAGCCAGCCAGTCAGTCAACCCAAGTACTGTACCAACATACATTCCATCCGTTCCCGAGAGGTATGTCTGGTGGTGGGTCGCTAGGTAACAAACATTTACTACCCATGCCCTCCCTCCCTCCCTCTCTCCCTCTCTCCCTCCCTCCCTCCCTCCCTGACCTCCACCTCGCTCGCTGGGGATGACCTGTCTTTGCATTGGGACCGATTGAAGATTAGGTGATATTAGTGTACATATTTCTTGGTGGCGACTGTGTATACGTGTACATACATAGTGTTATTACATGCAAAGATGATTTATGTACTCTAAATAACGAGATACAAAAATACGTACATACATTTACTTGCATAAACACGTACTGTACATACATAAATACACACACAGATATAGGTGTACACATATATAAATACATACACACACATATAGGTGTATACATATGAAAATACATACACACACACACACACACACACACACACACACACACACACACACACACACACACACACACACACACACACACATACCATACACACACACACACACACACACACACACTGGCCAGAGGGGGTGAGAGCAGTACCGTTTACGTGAATGAGTCAAGTAAACAACATAGACTCATTGTATTGTGATGGGAGGATTTCTGTACGTCTCATTGTTGTGATTCCCCCTCCCCCCTCCTCCAACAAGCACGTCCTCTTGTTTGTTTGTTTGATTGTTTGAACTCATTGGACACGCATAGAGGAAACTAGAAACACACACACACACACACACACACAGAGAGAGAGAGAGAGAGAGAGAGAGAGAGAGAGAGAGAGAGAGAGAGAGAGAGAAGCTTGTGGTATGTGGACGCCTGGGGCAAGTCACTGGGTACCCGGGTGTACTCTCTCTCTCTCTCTCTCTCTCTCTCTCTCTCTCTCTCTCTCTCTCTCTCTGTGTGTGTGTGGTTTGAATAATGAATGGGTGAATGAAAGGAAGAGATAGATGAACAGTTACTGATGGATCAACACGAAAAATTAAATGAATGAATGAAAAGATGGACTGATAAATGGGTGAGTGTATGAATGAAAGAAGGAAATTTTCTGAAATGAATGAATGAAGGAAGGAGAGATGAAAAAAGGGATAGAATACTGGGGAAAGAACAGTAATAATAATAACATATGCCAAGAAACCGGATCGATACCTTAATATAGTTGACTTAGTTTCTTCTCATTACAACACACAAAGTAAAAAACACACAAACACAATTAACACACATACACACTCACACACACAAATAACACAAGAGACATTGGCACTTATACACACACACACATACAAACACACAGGGAAACCCACAGACACAAGCAACACACACACATAATAAACACTACTGACATTGACACTTACACACACACACTCATAATAAACACAAGAGACATTGGCACTTACACACACACACACACACACAAGCAACACCACACATAATATACTCAACACACACACACACAAGCAACACCACACATAATATAATCCACACACACACACACACACACACACACACACACACACACACACACACACACACACACACACACACTCAGAAGAATAGGAAAGAATAACCTATAAAGCACAGCAGTAATGCCAGCAGCAGCGTTGGTGGTGATGGTGAAGGCTTAGATTAGGAGACATTCACTGCTTGGGCTCTCTAGTGCAGACAATGGCCGTATGCAAGGAAACTTAGTAACTCTCAAGGGACGATGGTGGCCCTGTGTAGTGTGGTCCCCTCTTGCCAATGTAGAATTAATTAGACGGACGGCGGGAGGGTAACCTGAGGACACACACACACGCATAATCAACACAAGAGACATTGACACTTGACACACACACACACACACACACACACACACACACACACACACACACACACACACACACACACACACACACACACGCTATAGCAAGCAAGCAAGCATAGTTTGTCTAGATTGTGTCTCACTACTATAAAAACAAACTCCTCTCGACCCCTACACATGTGCTTGCAGGCAGGCAGGCAGGCAGCTCACGTCGTGCATGTACCCGCTAGAAGGCCTCTTTCACCTCCTTTGTGGTCGGGACTGTGTTGGTTGGTTGGGTGGTTGGTTGGCAGGGAACAATGAGAGTTTGGGGGTCAAGTCGAGGCTAAAGTCCTTGTTGAAGTTTTTGAGGCTTTCTCCGCTTTTGTTGTTGGATGAGACGTGTTATACTGCCTTCATAAAGCTCAAGAGCCTATACCCTGGAACGTGAATTGAATGGTTGGTGGTAGTAAAGATGATGATTATGATTACTGGTTGCAACCGACATGGAGGATGGGTGATTGATTTTGGAGGTGTGTGTTGTGGTGTTGGTGGTGATGTGTTGTAAGGGTGGGTAGTTGAGTTTGATAGTGTATGGTCGTGTGTAGTAGAGGGTGTTGTAGGGTGAGTGACTGCGTTTGAAGGTGTAGTACATGTATGTTGGTGATGGTGAAGTGATACAGGGATGGGAAGTTATGTGTGAAGATGTGTGTTGGTGGTAATGTGTTGTAAGGGTGGGAAGTTAAGTTTAATGGTTTGTGTTGGAGGTGAAATGCTAGAGGGTGTTGTAGGGTGAGTGACTGCGTTTGAAAGTGTGTGTGTTGGTGGTGGTGATGTGGTAGAGGGGTGGGAAGGTATGTGTGTTTGTGTGTGTTGGTGGTGAAATGCTAGAGGGTGTTGTAGAGTGAGTGACTGCGTTTGAAGGTGTGTGTGTTGGTGGTGGTGATGTGGTAGAGGGGTGGGAAGGTATGTGTGTTGGTGGTGGAAAAGTGATAGAAGGATGGGAAGTTATGTGTGAAGATGTGTGTTGATATATATGTGTTGTAAGAGTGGGAAGTTAAGTTTCATGGTGTGTGTGTGTGTGTGTGTGTGTGTGTCTGTGGAGGGGAACGAAGGTGTGGGAAGAGAGTTATGAGATGTGAGGAAAAGAGGAATTATGAGGGACGTAAAGTGAAGTGAGTGTGAGGGAAAAGTTATGAAAGAAGTGAGGAGTGTTGTGAGGGAAGTCAGGTGAAGTGTGTGAGGAGGGACTTGAAGTGTGAGAAGAAAGTTACGAGACGTGAGGTAAAATAGGAATAATGAGGGAGGTAAAGTGAAGTGAAGGAAATGAGGAGTGAATGAGATGGCATGAGAGAACAGACAAGACAGTATAAGAGATCGTGTGTGGAAAAGAAAGAATTGTGAGGGAAGTGAAGGGTTTGAGGGAACGGAGGTAAGTGTGGGAAGAAAGTTATGAGGAATAATTGTCTCAGTCAGTCAAAGGGGAACTTATGATACCTGTGTGAAACATGACGGTGTGTGAAAATGACTGGCATCTTGAGTGAGAATTGAAGGAAGAAGACGGAAAGTGTGGGAGAGGGAAAGGTGAATGTGTGTGTGTGAGAGAGAGAGAGAGAGAGAGAGAGAGAGAGAGAGAGAGAGAGAGTGGTGAATGGGAGTATGTGACAGGGAGGGAGAGAATAAATCGAGTGAGAAAAAGGGAGAAGAGAATTCATGAGTGTGAGAGGAAAATTGCAAACTTAGTGCCTATGGGTGTGTGAGAGTGGTGAGAGCATGGAGGTAGAATGGGTGAGAGTAGGATAGACACCAACCTGGCTGGAAGGGGAGTAAGAGTGGTAAGAGAGAGCGAGGTGAGAGTGATAAAGGAAGAGTGAGAGAGTGAGATGAAAGTTGTGAAGGAAGAGTGAGAGAGTGAGATGAGAGTGGTAAAAGAAGGGAGAGTAGTGAGAGCAGAGACTGGGCTAACAGAGGAGGGAGGGAGGGGGGGGAGAGTGAGAGGAGAGGCTTGACTGGAGGGCTGACAAAGGGGGGGGGGAGTGAGAGGAGAGTATAGTGAGAGCAGAGACTGGGTTGGCTGGAGGGCTGAAGGGAGAGTGAGTGACCTACTGACCAGACCAACACACACCACACCGGTCTGACAGGTGTGGCAGGGGCAGGGGCAGTGGTAAGGGGTAGGGGATAGGGGATAGGGGGGGGTAGTGGTAGGGGTTGGACCAGGGGGAAGGAGGGATGCAACACGGATATATATAGACGGATACATAGACGGATTATATTACAGAGATGGACGGATATAATAATAATACTGTATAGATGGAATACATAGATGAATACATAGATGGATTACAGACATAGACAGATATAGTACTGTATACATAGAATACACACTTAGATTGAAGATGTATACAGTATAGGATAACAAGGCTTGGCTGATCTCCAGGTAAATTATCAGAAATACAAAAAAAAAAAAAAAAAAAAAAAAAAATACAGTACATACCTACATCTCAGAATTACAGGAAGTGAAATCCCACGTGTAGGGAGAAACACCTGACTACTATTATATAAGTGGAGTAAACCTATTATTTATGGGAAATGGGAAGGCTACTGATTCCTCCAAACTATGCCAGGAAACAGAACCACCTCCATATGGAATTATACAGGGGATGTGTTTTATAGCTGAGTTTGGAGGCCTACATTGACTACTTATCTAGTCGGAAAATTAGAGATAAATAAGTCCTTCAAATATTGCCACGAAACACCACTTGTATAGAAGGATCTTGTTTTGTGGTGTGGTCAGGTGGAATCAGAAGCCTCCAATTTCCATACACGATCACTGGGTCCTTAATTAAGTGGGGGAATTCACTTTTGTTTTGCATTGGAGTTTCATGATTCCTCCAAAGTATGCCAGGAAACGGGACCAAATGAACGAAAATAATGGTGTTCTGTTGCTTGGAATAGGTTGGAGGAATCGGTTGCTCCAGATTTACCAACACTGCACTCCCACCTTAATTAAAGCCTGGTATGACTGTGATATCCGTATGACCTGGTATGACCGTATCCACATCGATATGGTCATTAGGACGATGTGTGTGTATGGAGTGTGTATGGAGGTGTGGGTGTGTGTGTTTGTGGGTGTGTGTGGGTGTGTTTGTTTGTGGGTGTGGGTCTGGACAGAGGTGTATGGGTGTGTGTGCGTGGGTGTGGATAGAGGTAGGTGTGTGTGTGTGTGGACAGAG
>JAWQEG010008637.1:0-22500 GCA_033782935.1 Petrolisthes cinctipes
GACTGATATGGAAGAAAAGTCAAACAGATCAAACAAACAAACAACAGCTACAAACAACATCTACAAACATGAACCCTAACACATCATCACATTGTACTGCAGAAAATCATGATATTACATTTTCCTCGTAAGTATATCATGTACAGTTGCGGACACAATAAACAGACACACCTCAGACGGACCCCTCATCAAGCACAGAATATCGGAAGCGTCTCTGCACACACAAGGTCTCATCGTATACCCTATGCTCACTATGGGGCCCCGTTTTTTTTTTGAAGGTGTGTCTGTTTGATATGTCCACAAGTGTACCGTTAAGAATTGTACAACATCGGCATACTTTGACACTCGGTCTTGACTTCACAGTGCCACAGCTTCGAGAAAATATCATCCATTGAACTACAACATCCAGAGTGAGTTTATATGAGGTAAACTTTCGAAATGTGTGAGTGCGTTTGTGTTGGGCGTTTGGCACCTCTGTCTGACATTTTAAATCCATCAGTGAACTCTCTAATATTATTATGTGCGTCTGCCAATTTTCAGTAGCCTTTATTTGATGCAGTATAATAAATTGACCCCGAGATGTATACATGAAGGCTAGTCGGAAAACTGGAGGTTAGTGAGTTCTTCAAATATTGCCACGAAACACCACCTACTTTATATATTGAAGGAGCTTGTTTCGTGGCATAGACAAGAGGAATCAGAAGCCACAAGTCTCATACACGATCACAGGGTCCATGATTATTACCGCCATACCCGTGTGCTAAAACAAAAGGTCACTCACGGCACCAGAGAAACAAGTAGTAATCTCTTGGAACCATTTAATTGCAGGCGACAGAAGCGACCAAACGTACCGCACATGACTTGGAGGAGAAAAACGTAAGGTATGTTGGCACCCAAAACACTATTATTAGACACAAACACGGGGTTCATGCCAAGTACTGCAGGCTGTTGAGGTAATAATATCCACAATCGCGTGTACAGTCGATCGTAGGAAGAAGTGAGCAAGTGTATAATAGTTTGTGTTGTGTTAGGGAGATGCATATATATATTTTCCGATGGTCCAAGACAGTCCTTAGAGCAGCACACATAATGTCAGATTGAAAATGAACTCTGATTGCTCGATATTCTTCAGCCCAAATAAAATACGGTAATCTTTTCGGGGTTCAGTTATAAGAAAATATCTCGCAAACACGACCTAGAGTTGTACCGGTAAACATCTTTTTGTGACTAACCTACGTAGGGGGAGGTAAATAGTATACGGTAGTGGGAGAACAGGGGGCGGTTGAAAGTACGGAAGTGGGGGTAGTGAGGGTGTAAATAGTAGTAGGGGGGGGGGGAGAGGGGAGAGGTTGAAGGTACGATAGTGGGGGTAAGAGGGGGGGAGGGATGTATATGGCAGTGGGGGTGCCAGAAAGTGCTAGTAAGGGAAGGCATCTGTATGTGGGTGGCCATGACTATAGGGTATAGAAGAGGATGTAGTAAGTAGTGTGTGTGTGTGTGTGAGTGTGTGTGTGTGTGTGTGTGTGTGTGTGTGTGTGTGTGTGTGTGTGTGTGTGTGTGTGTGTGTGTATGTATGTGTATGTATGTATGTATGTGTGTGTATGTATGTATGTGTGTGTGTGTATGTATGTATGTGTGTGTATGTATGTATGTGTGTGTATGTATGTATGTGTGTGTATGTGTTTGTGTGTATGTGTGTGTGTGTGTGTGTGTGTGTGTGTGTGTGTGTGTGTGTGTGTGTGTGTGTGTGTGTGTTGTGTGTGTGTGTGTGTGTGTGTGTCAAAATTGGCAGGTAGGCAGGTAGGTAGAGAACTTGAAGGGGAGAGGAGAAAAGAACGATATGGGTGGTGGACAGGGAAGGAGAGGGAGTGGGGAGACAAGGAAGGGGAAGGAGGATGGGGTGGACAGGGAGGGGGGAGAGTGTCAGGATCGATGCATGAGAGAGTCGAGGTTCGTGACGTGCAGAGAGAGGATAAAAACAAGCATAAAACAATATCTGCGTGTGCCTAGAGAGCCCTAGAGAGGGAATGACACGAGTTCAGGACAGAATTTTATGGCTACAGGAGTTAACAATGTGTGAGCAAAGGGAGACGGGGGTGGGTAAGGTGGGGGTTGGGGATGTAGTAGCACTCAACAGGCGCTTTTAAACCCTAACCCCCATATAGTTCCATACACAACTCGACCCATACAATGGTTTATTCTCTATACCAAAGAGGTTTTCATGTGACATAATAAATATTCTGCTATTAGTTCAGAGCATAATATATTATATCAAGACGTAAGCTGATGTTCATAAAATAACTTAAATACTAATACTTTAGCTTTTAACCTTTTCACGACAGTAGGTTTACCTAATCAGGAAATATATACCGGTACTGATGGCAGCAGTAGTCAAGGTATATTGTACCAATGCAAAAGAGGTCAGTGGTTGTGAAAAGGTTAACAAGTAGGTTATCAGTAGTAAAGACAAAGATTCCCAGGCTCTCAAGACAGTCAACATGGGTAGAGGGACGACAATGTAGTGGATGTATGTAGTGTCAGGAGGAGGCTGGTGGTGAATGCTGTGTGTGAGATGCGGGCGGGCGAGGAGGGAAGATGAGAAGGGTGGGTGGGTGAGTGAGTGTGTGTGGGTTTGGGTGAATGAGTATAGTAAGGTTAGCACCAGCGGGAAGGTGGTTGCGTGAATGAGATGAAATGAATACAAGGTATTGAGCAATACATGTAGAAGAAGGAAATGCAGACGACAGAATCATGTGTTGTGCGTGAGAGGTGTAGCCTACATTACGGTAATTACAATGCATGCACAGTACCAATACGCAAGGTATAGTCACCAATTTCAACAGACCCTGCATATTATGTATTGCAGCCAACAAATAAAAATGTTATGAAGAAACGATGATATTTGGCACTTAGTGAGGTGAGTGTCAGCTGTCCGCTGCCACCACCACCACCACGCTTCCCGCCAGGTTCTCCTGTCATCCGCTAGGTGTCACTGGTCACGCCGCTTCAACCACAGAGTCGGCATTAAACCACATTATTTCATTAAGTACACCATATAGGTCCTATTTACCTTCCAAAGAAATCCCTTACCAGTAGTCTATCTTTAAATACAACTGATCAATAACCGCGAGCACATATCGTGTGAGGCAAGGAGTGAGACGGCTTGTTTTGCCACGCCCATATGGATACCTTGTGCAAAGTACCACCATATTCGTCATGCAAACCTTTCTTTGAATGTGCAGCGTGGGACTTTCACACTGCCTGGGCATTTACACAGTGGCCGGTCTGGTTCCCCGAGGCTCTGCCCTGTCATACACACCCAGCCAGCCTCATCCACCGTCTCCTACCCCCCCAATCCCATCCCATCCCATCCCATCCCATCCCGTCCCGTATACCCATCATCCCCGCGCCTGTTCACATTGCCCACCACAGTACTCACCCAGGAGTAGAAGCTTTATTATTTTCTTTGCCTCATCGCCATCCACCTTCAGGTTTTTCTCAATTTGTCTGCTACGGGCCTGCGCAGCACGTTCCTCTGCAGACATAGTACATCCCATGTTTGAGGTGTCGTCAGCTGCACTCCTTACAGACCACTATAATATACGGTCCAGCCGACCACCACCACTTCCACAGTGGCAGTGCCACTATTGTACCACACTCCACCACACTCAATCACATACCATACATAGAAAGAAGAGCAAGGGTCTTGAAGTTAACCTAACTCTGTACACTGAGTGACTGAGAGGAGAGGTGCGCCGCTACCCAGCAACCTCTGGACACCATCCCACGCCACCTTTACTGTGTCACACTTGTAGCGTCTCTCCACACGGCCTCTCGCTTCAAACCCTACTGTACTTGCTTCACCATCAATTTACAGTTCAAATATTAACTGAATCAAAACTTCCACAATAGATATCACCTGCTGTCGACAAATTATCCTACACTTGGCTTCATGTACATACAGGTAGGCTAAGCGCAGACTCACTGGTTACCACGCGCACCGCCTGCAACTTTATGTTACATTTTCTATTAATTTTCAGCCTCACAATAATCCCTTTATAATATTCAAGGCATTAAGAAATCACTCACATATCCTCTTAACAACCAATAACTACCATGTTCAAGCTTCAAGTATGGCAATAAACACTACAAAATTAATATGAAGTATCTAAGAGAATGTGGAGCCGCGCACTTTAGTGTTACCACAACATGACAGTACTGACGTTATGGTATATGAAGCAAAATATTCCACCACTTGTATCAGTTCTTCCCTCAACCCCTTCCCCTCTCCTCTCCTCAACAATAAGTCCAGCCAACTTGGTTCATTGTTTGTGGTTAGTATGGCTATGATCTTGTCACTCCACCAAGATTACTTTACACATACAGCACCGTAGGGTTCACACTGTACAGGTTGCTGCTATAGCCTACATAGACTACACATGCGTATAAGGCGAATGTCAAAGTTCGTTCACAAATTTACTTCCTGGAAAATATGAGCTACTGGATTGGAATTTTCCGAAAATGCCTCTCCTCTTCAACAGACTGTGTTTGAAAACGTAGCTCGAGCAAGTAAGTAAGTATATATATATATATATATATATATATATATATATATATATATATATATATATATATATATATATATATATATATATATATATATATATATATATATATATATATATATATATATATATATATATATATATATATTCACTCCTGACATTGTAATTAGTACATGACATCACAATGCCTCATGATAATCCCATATCGTAGTACAGTCGGCCGCAGGAATTCGTACACAGAACATCGGTTAAAATGAGTCTGTATTCTGTACATACTGTATAGGTATTGTTCTGCTGACTGATTCAAGTATTAGCCAAATAAAATTACTTGAAAAGTTTGTGTTAGGATATTAGTGTACTAAGTTTTCTAGTTGTTATGAACCTCCTTTGATATCACAGTGGTGTAGCCTATACTAATTCCTGAGGCCGACTGTACATCCTTAGTGGATCTTTCAAGCGGATGTTAGTATGCAAAGTTACTTAATGATAAAAGTCAACAGACAACACCTCTGCTGTCTGTCTCATTAATACCGGTAGCTCAGATTTGTCACATCTATTACATTACAGGGGAGGAATGGCAGGGGATAACAAAAATCAAAACAAGTCCTGATGGCTACTGTACAAACCTTATCTTCGTTATCAGTCAGCGTCCTTGGCGACCCTATTATGAATTTGATTTTGTTTTGTATGTGAATATAATAAACATCAGGGTCTCGTGACATTTCAGATCTCAACCCTAATTTTCACTCGGTTTTGTCGTCCTACAATCTATGCTAAGAAACAGATCCCCTAACTTTGACACAGGCTAATTGGTGTGATATTTTTTTTATTTGGTTTGGATCAATCGATAGCCTTCCAATTCAGCAAAAAGAGATTAACTGTGATAAGATTACTTTCGTCCACAGTACTTACCGTGTCTTGTTCATCTTAACGTGACCTTTAAGATAATTATACATACATATCATACCGTCTTAGTTAGAGAGTTTTTTTCTGCGCATGTCATTCACTAGAATTTCATTGTGCGATCATATTAACAGAAGAGTGAGTAGGCCTACCGGTGTGTGTGTGTGTGTGTGTGTGTGTGTGTGTGTGTGTGTGTGTGTGTGTGTGTGTGTGTAGAGAGAGAGAGAGAGAGAAATACAGATAGAGCTAGAATACTCCAAACGGTGAACTGTAAGAAGGAAGGAAGATTGGAACGATCCATGGAAAGGAAAGGGAAAGAAGGGAAAGGGAAGTAAGGTGGTTGAGTGAGTGGGTGGTAACCGCGAATGAATGAAAGGAGAGGGAGCAAGGAGGAGGGGGAGTGGGGACAGAGAATAGGGATCAGCGAGAATAATGTGGAAGGAATTTGTTTTCGTTAGGGGTTACACCAACAAGGACATGGAAATACTGTTAGCTAGGAAAGGCAGGCAGACAAGATAGACAGACAGGATACACAGGCAGGTAGGATATATAGTGTAGATAGTCTGGTAAAAGAAGGGCTTGGCTGTCATATGGGATGGCTAGAGCAGGATAAAGAGAAGAGAAGAGAAGAGAAGAAAAGATAAGACAAGAGAAGAAAATATAAAAGAAGAAAAGAAAAGATGCATGGTAGATTAGAATATGAGTTGTGTTGGTATGGTAGATTAGAAAAAATGAGTTGGTTGGTAGATTAGAAAATGAGTTGTGTTGGTATGGTAGATTAGAAAAATGAGTTGGTTTGTATGGTTGATTATAAAATATGAGTTGGTATAGTTGATTAGAATAAGAGATGTGTTTGTATGGTAGATTAAAAAAATGAGTTGGCTTGGAAGATTAGAATATAAGTTGGTATGGTAGATTGGAATAGGAATTGGTTTGGTAGATTAGAATAGTAGGTACCGTAGTTGGTAGGTATGGTAGATGAGAATAGGAGTTGGCATCCATGGTATACGGAAGGATTAAGGGGGAGGAAGGGGAGCTACACGGTTTGTTTTTATCGTGGCGACAATATCCTACACAGATTCCCTTCTAATAAGTGAGGAGGTAGGATTGGGACCGTAATAGAGGGACAGACGGGCATGCTGGAAAGGTAAATAAACTAATAACTAAGATGAGGGAGGGAGGAAGAGTAAATAAACTAATAAATATGATGAGGTAGGGAGGAAGGATAAATAAACTAATAAATAAGATGAGGGAGGGTACCGTAAGTAAGTAAGTTTTAGATTTTTTTTTTTTTTTTGCTCAGGACCCGGTGCAGTCCAGTTTCTCGCATCCCTTCGCCATATCTCTTAAGTAAGTAAGTATAGGGGCAGACAGAGCATGACAAGGCTAGAATGACTGGCTAGACAGGACTGATGATGACGGGGAGAGCAGAGGAGATGTATACAGATGGGGTAGGCTAGGCAAACGACATCACAAGAGGGTGGGAGGGAAATAAAAGTATACTAAGGGAGGAAAGGCAAAACAATGGGTGATGGAAGGGTGTGTATTGCTGAGGGGGTGGTAGGCTAATGCAGATATAGGATAATAAGGATAGGGTAGGTAGGGGTGGTAGTGGTGGTGGTAGGGGTTATGGTAGGGGTGGTAGTGGTGGTGGTAGGGGTGGTAGTGGTGGTGGTAGGTAGGGGTTGTGGTGGTGGTGGTAGGGTAGGTAGGGGTTGTGGTGGTGGTGGTGGTGGTGGTGGTAGGGTAGGTAGGGGTGGTGGTGGTGGTGGTGGTAGGGTAGGTAGGGGTGGTGGTGGTGGTGGTGGTAGGGTAGGTAGGGGGGGTGGTGGTGGTGGTGGTAGGGTAGGTAGGGGGGGTGGTGGTGGTGGTGGTGGTGGTGGTGGTGGTAGGGTAGGTAGGGGTGGTGGTAGTGGTGGTAATAGGGTAGGTAGGGGTGGTGGTGGTGGTAGGGTAGGTAGGGGTTGTGGTGGTGGTTGTAGGGTAGGTAGGGGTTGTGGTGGTGGTGGTAGGGTAGGTAGGGGTTGTGGTGATGGTGGTAGGGTAGGTAGGGGTTGTGGTTGTGGTGGTAGGGTAGGTAGGGGTTGTGGTGATGGTGGTAGGGTAGGAAGGGGTTGTGGTGGTGGTGGTAGGGTAGGTAGGGGTTGTGGTGGTGGTGGTAGGGTAGGTAGGGGTGGTGGTGGTAATGGTAGGGTAGGTAGGGGTGGTGGTGGTGGTAGGATAGGTAGGGGTGGTAGGGGTGGTGGTGGTGGTGGTAGGGTAGGTAGGGGTGGTGGTGGTGGTAGGATAGGTAGGGGTTGTGGCGGTGGTGGTAGGGTAGGCAGGGGTGGTGGTGATGGTGGTGGTAGGGTAGGCAGGGGTGGTGGTGATGGTGGTGGTAGGGTAGGTAGGGGTGGTGGTGGTGGTAGGGTAGGTAGGGGTGGTGGTGATGGTGGTGGTTGGGTAGGCAGGGGTGGTGGTGGTGGTAGGATAGGTAAGGGTGGTGGTGATGGTGGTAGTAGGGTAGGTAGGGGTGGTGGCAACTTAGGCAGGGGTGGTGGTAGGGTAGGCAGGGGTGGTGGCAGGGTAGGCAGGGGTGGTGGCACGGTCAGCTGGAAAAGTAAGGATAAAGGAGAGAAGCCATGAAGGACAGGTAAGAGTAGTAGCAGGGAAGGCAGCCTGGGCAAGTGAGCCAGAGGCAGACAGGCAGGCAGGGAGGGAGGGTAACATTAAGTAGGGCAGAGCATGGCAAGGCAGGCTCCAGGCAACAATAAGGGCAGCGCTTGCTCTCACGTATAAATAAACTCAACCCTCACTCTCCCCCAAGTCTTACACCTCTCCATTCCCAATTTTCCCACCGGCTATGCCTATGGGTTCGTCTCCATACTTAATCGTACGGTAACGAAGGATCTTTTGTTTTCTACCGACACACACACAGGGTGAGTGTCCTCACCAGATCAACCGCCGCTGGTGTGGATAACATTACCACAGCCAAGATCTCAATATTGATTCACACCAAAAGCAAGCATTGTTGAACTCTATCGCACATCAATTTTCTCATTTTTTTACCACGGTGTCAGCACAAGTTACCTATAACATAAAACCAGTGCATTAGCCAACTAATTTATATTCATGACTGTAACAAGAACCTTCAGTATCTCTGAGCAAATCACTGCTTAATAATTAATCGGTAGAATGAGACTTGTTTCTGTGTAATGACGGCACCGACCCAATGCCCCATACGAACCTTACCTGTAATCTGGTTAGTTCAAAGGGTTCCAAGTTCAAGCACACTGACCATCCATACACATAGTGGAGTGTGATACAGTGGGAGAAAGGACACACCCATTCCACACACACGTAAGCACTCACAGTACCTTAATAGCCTTCAAGTTACACACCAATCCTAAAATACCCTGAGAATAGATGTAAGATTATACAAGTGGTTCCAGAGACTCATTGTGCAGAGATGAATGTAGCCGTGACATGGAAAGGCTGTAGTAATTTTCTATTGTTTTTCGGGTCGACGTTACACAATGATGCAAAGTACCGAGTCTACGATTGAATCATTGGATGGCAATTGGAAGTGTTCGGGTTCCTGTCTTTAGCAGGTGGTCTCAGACATATCCCCAACAGCATATATATAAGAAAAGAAGTTGCCTAGTCAACAAAATACATATACATCAGTTATAGCTAGAGTGCTGTCGGTCCCCTTCCAGACGGGGCCGGCCACGCCCCTCTTCCTGTCAGTAGGAATGGTGCCGGTCTGCCATACACCAGTCAACCTCATCCATCCCCTGGATAATAGTTTGCCCTCACCCCTCACCATGTAAATATTTTCCATCTCAGTACTCACCCAGGAGTAGCAACTTGATATCTTTCGCTGCCTGGAGACCATCCTCCTTCAGATTTCTCTCAATTTGCTTGCTGCGGGCCTGAGCAGCACGCTCCTCCGCAGACATAGCACACCCCATGGCTGCGGTGTCGGCTAGCACTCCTCACCGACCACGCTATAAGGTCCGGCCGACCTCCACCACACCCACAGTGGCAGCGCCACTACTGTACCACACTCCCACCACACTCAATCACACACGGCACGGAGGAAGAGCAGCGAAGGTCCGCAACTTTACCCTGCGCACTGCACTGAGTGACTGAGGGTTGAACCTCAGTTGAGGTGCGCGGTCTCGCGCAGCTCAAGAGCTCCCACAAAGCCACACCAGGAATTCACCAGATACAAGGTAAATTTTCCCTAGATTCAAAGTAATGTCCTGTTCATATTTTGGGTGTATTGGTTTTCGTTTAATGTTACCGAGACGTACCAGTTCATTCATAATATTGATCTGTAACATCCTACAAAAACTAAGGAATGAATGTAAGCAACAACAGAATGTTTGCTAGTTTTTCTGCCAAATCCTGTATGCATTTATAGACAATTCTTCATCTAATGGTACAGGATTATCAGCAACAATCATCACTTGCATGTACATTATCAATTTTAGGGGATCTATAGTTAAGTTTATAATATACGAACGTAAACTCGGTATTCTAAATTAATCGGCAACATTTATTGGACAACGCAGGGATGGAGGAGAGAAATATTGAAAATTAAATTTATATTTTTATTTTATATATCATAACAGAGGAAAAATGTATTGTTTCCATAAATTAAGTCATAACATAACTTACTAAATTACTACAGTGTTGGTCCTGGTTGATCCGTGGTTACCCAAATTTCCCAAGTTTTTGCATTTTCCTAGATCTATAGCCAAATGTTTTAATCTAGTAACATTTCCCCAAACCCAATGAGTCCTGGGGTGCGCACTACAGAGGCCTACGAAGACCTACGAAGGTGTTTGCGCTGCCCACCCAAACTCTCCAGATACCATCCCACGCCACCTTTGTTGTCACACTTGTAGCGTCACTCCACACTATCTATCACCTTACATCCTTCTCTACATCCTTAGTAATGATTGTATCATCTCTATGTTTAATAATTATCAGCTTCTGCAATGAATATCTATAACTGTACAATAATCATCCTACGCTTGGCTTCGTACACATACAGGAGAGCGCAGGCGCACTGGCTACCACGCACACCTCCCTACCAAATTTATGCTACCATTTCCATTCATTCTCCTAAATAATCAAGTTTTCCTACATAGCTTTCAATACACTAAGAAATATAACTCACCTATCTCCATAAAAATACAATAATCCCTGAGGTGACACTTTTGAAGATGGCAGAATAAACATTGCAAAATTAGTAAGAAGCACCTCAGAGAAGTGGAGCTCGGGCACTCTACTCACTGCTACCACCACCACCACCATGGTCCACGGCACCAACACCAGCTGACATGACTATGTGAGAGTACTGAATTCAGTTATGATATACAACAAAGATACCGGTAATATTATCTTTTATACTCTCTCCCGCAAGATTATCAGTTTTATGCACATTTAATTCTTGCTTCTGATATTTTCTAGTCAAATCCTTATACAAAACACGTCAATACCAGTCCTACAAATACAGCTCTGCTGGATGGAAGGGTTTCTATGGTTGCCTCTGGTTACGGACAACATTATGTCATCAAAAAGCATTGTCTATGTTCTTTTACCTCAAGTATTAGTTGAATGAGTGTGTAATATATCATTGTATGGTGATGTATCCGTGTGCAGTAGGCTATATACCGCACAAAAGGCCTAGTTGTATGGGCGTGTACAACAACATGAGTATACGTGACTTTAATTGTCTAGACGTGTGTGTATATGAGTGTCCAAGTGTCTTCCTGTGTCTGGACCAGAGTGTTTTCATGTGTATACAAGGATCTTTTATTTAAACTATTCAGAGGTGAGTCCACATATGTGACTGCAGCCACATAACCACACTATGGATACCGAAGAATTAGAGAGTTTTATACATAGTATGTCTCCTCATGAACCCTGTAATTGTCAAAGAGAATTGGAGGCTTCTGATTCCTCGTGACTATGCCACGAAACAAGCTCCTTTCGTATAGGTCATGTTTCGTGGCAATATTTAAAGGACTAATTTACCTCCAATTTTCTGATTACATCACAGGGTCCTACTTAACATTTGAAGATGATGGTAGAGAATTATTAGACACCCTTAATTAAGACTCAGTATATCAACTGACAATCAGAACACATCAAGGGTATTAGCTGGTATGACAGAGTTGTGTGTCAAGCTTGCTATGAAGTAACACTAACAGGAATATAGTGTTGGTGATTACATGCAACTCCTTGTGTCAACCACAGCATTCCTCTCTTATGTCAACCACAGCATTCCTCTCTTATGTCAACCACAGCATTCCTCTCTTATGTCAACCACAGCATTCCTCTCTTATGTCAACCACAGCATTCCTCTCTTATGTCAACCACAGCATTCCTCTCTTATGTCAACCACAGCATTCCTCTCTTATGTCAACCACAGCATTCCTCTCTTATGTCAACCACAGCATTCCTCTCTTATGTCAACCACAGCATTCCTCTCTTATGTCAACCACAGCATTCCTCTCTTATGTCAACCACAGCATTCCTCTCTTATGTCAACCACAGCATTCCCCTCTTATGTCAACCACAGCATTCCCTTCTTATGTCAACCACAGCATTCCTCTCTTATGTCAACCACAGCATTCATCTCTTATGTCAACCACAGCATTCATCTCTTATGTCAACCACAGCATTCCCCTCTTATGTTAACCACAGCATTCCCTTCTTATGTCAACCACAGCATTCCCCTCTTATGTCAACCACAGCATTCCCCTCTTATGTCAACCACAGCATTCCCTTCTTATGTCAACCACAGCATTCCCTTCTTATGTCAACCACAGCAACACACTCTTATATCAGCCACAGCATCTCTAGCGTCGTTTAGCTTCCCTCTACAAAACATCTGGTACAAAAACCATTCATTCCTATTCTAGATTTACAATGGACCATGGAAGAGTAATACCGAGAGCGAGAGTTTTCTAAATGTTGCTCTTACCGATATACCAATGATGATGGAGCATATACCAAAGTATCACATGACATATGCAACAAAATCTGATATTTTTTTTTAACAAGATTATGATTATTTTAGTGGAAACACTGGAAACAGTGGAATCATTTGACATACTAGTGAACCAATTACAACGCTTATCCTGTTTCATATTTGCTTGAGGTCGCTTAATACTCGATCAGGCTATTCGAAGCAAGCCTGGATACATATTTTGGATTGCGAGTGTACAGTTGCCTCAAGGTATTCCTTTACCCCCGCTTTTGTGTCTGGAGTCGATGTGGCAGTGTAGCAATACTAGAGTCACATTTATGAATGAGACCAATCATCTGTTGAATCATATTTACGGATAACACAATGAATCGCTGTTTTGGATTCTTCAATGTTAGTAATGTATAAGATGTGATATTATGCTGTAATCAAATGTGATGGGAACATGTCCAGCGATGCCACATGCACTCAACAGCCACCACAGGGGGTAAAGAAATACCTTGAGGCAACTGTACATGTAATCTGCTTGATCATCACCTGGCTTGAGAGTGTGGGAGGGTATACACCAGCCACTACCCTCACACACACAACACACAACACACACACAACACACACACATCTCAGTTTCACGGGCCACATGCATTCAGTAATTGCAAGCCTATCATAAATACAAGTAATTATCGTTTGTGGGTGTGCGTGCGTGTGAGAATATGTATATCTGTGTTGTGCCTGCGAGTGAATTCCTGAATGTATATATATATTTTTGTTATAGTATATTCATGAGTATAGTTGTGAGTACATAAATATATACATAAGGTGTTAGTTTGTATTTGTTGTCATTACACACCCATCTACACACACACACACACACACACAGAGACCCAGGGCATATAAACAAAGGGTATAGATGTGATGCAGGCCAAACAGTGAGAACTATATTATGATAAAGGTGTAGAGGTGCAGCTGTGTGTGGCTGATGGGATCCAGTGTAAAGAATATAATGATGGAGGAAGAGGAGTGGGAAGAAAGGTGGGTGAATGGGTGTTAAGAGGTGAGGGAAGAGGGTTAAGAGGTGAGGGAAGAGGGGTAGAGAGGGGTGAGGAGGGAGGGAAGAGGAGTGGGAAGAAAGGTGGGTGCAGTTGTATTAAGAGGTGGGGGAAGGGAGGTGGTGTTAAGAGGTGAGGGAAGAGGGGTAGAGAGAGGTGAAGAGTGAGGGAAGAGGGGTACGGAAGGACAAAAGAGGGCCACAGGTTGAGAGAAGAGGGGTAGAGAGGGGTACGGGAGGAGGGAAGAAAAGTAGAGAGAAGCACTGGAGAAAGGAAGAGGGGTAGAGAAGGGAGAGGGATGAGGGGCAAGGGAGGGGTAGAGGGAGAGGGAGGATGGCACAGGAGGGGGGAAGAGGGGCACAGGAGGGGGGAAGAGGGGCACGGGAGGGATAAAGAGGGGTAAAGGGAGAGGGAGGAGGGGCACATGAGGGGGGAAGAGGGGCACTGGAGAGGGATGAGGGGCACAGGAGAGGGATGAGGGGCACAGGAGAGGGATGAGGGGAACGGGAGGGAGGAATAGGGGCACGGGAGGGGGAAAGAGGGGCACAGGAGGGGGGAAGAGGGGCACGGGAGGGGGGAAGGGGGGCACGGAGGGAGGGGGTTGAGATGTACGCCAAGAATGCCCCGACACGGCTGAAAATACCATGGTGCCCAGCAATCACCGGCTATCAGAATAAAGTGTGTGTGTTAAAAATGAGTGTAATGTGTTGTCCTATAGAGGTGTGTGTGTGTGTATGTGTGTGTGTGTGTGTGTGTGTGTGTGTGTGTGTGTGTAATGTCCGATATAAGTGTGTGTGTGTGAATGAGAGAGAGAGAGAGAGAGAGAGAGAGAGAGAGAGAGAGAGAGAGAGAGAGAGAGATGAGTGTAATGTGTTGTTTGATAACCGTGTGTGTGTTTATGTGTGTGTGTGTGTGTGACGGAGCACATGATGAGGTACATGAGTTTTAGCTTTGAAACACGTGTTGGGGAATACATATATGTGTGTTATGTATGTCATTTGTATATCATGTGTGCTTTGTGTGTATTATGTGTACTCTGTATATATTGCTGACTACATCACAGGGTTCCTTAAGGGGAGAATACACTTTTGGTACATTGGAGCAACTTGATTCCTCCAAAGTATATCAGGAAACAGGACCAGATGAACAAATATAGTATTGGTGGCCTGTTTGTTGCCTAGAATAGTTGGAGGAATAATTTGCTCCGGATTTACCAACAGTGTACAATCCCCTTAATTATGGACCCTGTGATTGTGTATGAAAATTGGTGGAGGCTTCTGATTCCTCCAAACTATGCCACGAAACAAGCTCCTACCATATAGGCTAGGTGTGTGTGTGTATGTGTGTGTGTGTGTGTGTGTGTGTGTGTGTGTGTGTGTGTGTGTGTGTGTGTGTGTGTTTCGTGGCAATATTTAAAGGACTCATTCATCTACAATTTACAGACTACATTACAGGGTCCCTTGATTAAATAACTCTACTGGACACACACACACACATGTATAGCAACACACACACACTCGTATCATTATAAGATATACACACATACAGTAGGATGATGATGATGATGACACCTTTTTTCACTGTGACGTTTGGATTCCACACGAGTTCAAACGTCATTATGATAAACACTTCCCCGAATGTGTGTCTCGTAGTTCCGGTCTCCACACCCTGCATGTCTGTATGTGTGTCTGTATGTATATATGTGTGTGTGTGTGTGTGTGTGTGACTTTCCAGTATCAAACTCACCCTGATGATGATGATGATGATGATGATATAACCCTGCCTACCACGACCTCTCTCTCTCTCTCTCTCTCTCTCTCTCTCTCTCTCTCTCTCTCTCTCTCTCTCCTTGTCAGTGTGAGTTTCGTGTTGTCCTTGCCTCATCTCAGTACTCACCCAAGAGGAGCAGCTTCACATCCCTGGCTGTGCTCTCCACGGCAATCTGTTTATCTATCTCTCGGCTCTTGGCTACTGCTGCCTTCTCCTCTACAGACATTGTGCACCCCATCCTGGCGCCTCGTATCTCACTCCCACCACCGCTGATGCTGATGCTACCTTCTCCTCACCATCCGAGGGGTAAGGATGGTACTATAGGAAATGTATACACTCTTATTGGTGACCCTTCCTTCCTTCCTTATTTCCTTCCTTCCTTCCTTCCTTCCTTTAATAACCGTAATGTACCGAATGTACACTTAGGTTATTAGAAATTTATGCTACCTAATTGATATACTTTTCCCTTCTCGTCCACCTCACCCATGCAGTGTATGTCTGGTCAAGCAATGGTGGAGATCCGTGGTACTGCAGTAAGCTGGAGTTGTGCACTGGGTTTTCAGATAGTCAGTCAGAGACAATTATTATGCTGAGTAGAAGCGAGACGGTCCCAGAAACACGCAAAAGATTATTTCAGTCATTATTTTCAGCTAACAGTTCGTATTATAATGTTTGGTCACAGTGTTGATTTATGTATCAAGATTTTATTAGACATTTCAGTTCACTTTTTAAAACAAATGACAAGCAGATCAAAAGCCACACTCTTTTATAGGGCCGATCATATGTATATTTCTTGACAAAGTTAAAATATATGTAATGCCAAATGACTACTGCGATGAAATAAATTTACTTTTCTGCTTATTGATTTAAGGTCATTACTTATGTTAACTTTTTCTTACGCTTTTCTGAGTCCGCTTCGCTTCAACGCCACACAGCTTAGCACCGTGCCTACATTACACGCATCCACCGAATTACTAATTGATTATTCAATTGAGAAAAAGTCCAGCAGAATATTAAGTTCTGATCTCAAAATTATCCGCGCCAAATTCATGAATACGAAAAAAAATGTAACGCCTGGACCATCCAGAAAATTTCATTCCATTGGCTCCCATCCCAAGAAGAAAATAATAATCTCCGAGAATATGTCGACGGGTTGGTGGAAGCTGTTGATACCTCCAAATTGTTCCAAGAAACAGGCTATTCCAATGAGTAAATTAGTAGTTGATCTATTCTGTAATTATGTTCAGTTTGGGTGGACCAGTCGCCTCCAATCCACGGATATCTAAATGACATAAAAATTCCTCATCGTCGGATCAACAATTAATGAGCCTCGTATTATACTACATTGGCGACAAGTAAAGAAATGTTTCCAAACTGTTCCATACTTGAATAATACCAACGCATGATATCACCGTCCATGAGACGACAACATTTCGTAGACGTTAAACACAACACCATCTGAGGTAGTTTATTGGGGTAAACAGGAGCCACTCATATCCAATTACATGATAAATTACCGTAGTTTGCTAAAGGTACGTTTCTGGTGGTTGGTACAGGTGTGAAGGTTTACTGGGTGAGGTCGCTAATATACTGGTTCTAACACAGTGACCACAAGTGATATTTTTTCCCCAAGCTAGATCAGCCCAAGTCCAGGTCAAAATAGCCCATTCTTTTAAGGACACTCGATTATCATGACCGAGAATCATGACTTGTTAAAGATTAATTGTTTCTTACTTCCAGTGATACGAATCGAGGTAATCAAGATGGTATTTATGGTACTGTCATTTCACTGTAACTAAGCATCACCGCTACCATGCACCATCATGCTCAGTGCCCTACAACTACCACTACTACCATCATGCACTGTGCCCGGTGACCCTGCATGGTATAGTCTCCTACCAACCACACCACACCACACCACAAGCCACGCAACACACCCACACCTCCCTCAGACAGACACATCCGAGGTAACTCCTGCACCGAAAAAGTGTGTTCTGTGATTATGTAGAGGGAGTACCAGACCCTATAAAGACAGCCGCCGTCACTCGTGGCAAATCAACACTGACGACGAACACAGGGGACGGTTGCCTACTACTACTACTTGGGCGCAGGCCAGATGTGTCTCAACTATTTTAAACAACATACCACAACAAGTAACCCGTCACTCCCACACTCACGCCGAGTTGTCTCATAAAGGTACCGGTGTGGCTTGTTATCAAACGGCAGTGGTCATCAACTTTACAGCGAGAGAAGTGTGATGGTAAGGAGTGTAGGTCAGTCGGAAAGTAGCTCTGGGACCTATTGTACGTTTTACTCTTATCTATTGTATATATATTTTGTCTGTCTATATTAATGTGTTTTTCTTTCGATGTCGCTTCCCATGTGAAGTGGTGCATAGGGATGTGACGACCCCATCGCCCGCCACCTGTGGTGTTCAAGTGCCAACATAGATCGTGCAGTCAGAATCTGGGTGGTCGGGTAGTAACACCACCCACGCTGCCTCCCGAGACAAAGAGTAAAAGTGTCTCAACGCAGTGTGCTGGCTACAATAATTATACCAGTTGAAAGTAATGCTCAAAATCCAAGCAGGCAGCTTCGGACGATTTTTTTTTTTTTTTTTTTTTTTCAACTTCGATAATAATCATTAAATTGCCCTCAAAGATATTACCGTGACACTTTGAGTCATGTGGTGTTGTTCGCGGTATATAGTATTATCTGTGATTTAGGGCGTTGTCCAGATGTTCACTAAAGTAGTATTAACCCATCAGACAACAAGACAGCTTGCTTTTTACATGACGTATAATCACATGGTATAAAGCAGAAAAAAAGAGGACGAAAGAAGACCGCGCTAATCCTGGAAGACCATGTAACACAAGGGAAGAAGGGGATAGAGAGGAGAGGCACCAAACACGAAGGAAATAGAAAGAAAAGAGGGACAGTTACATAACAGAGAGGGAGTGGCTCGGGTCCAAAAGGGGAGCCAAAATCCATTGTTCCCATGTAAATGCAGGCAGTATCTCACTATGGGGGGAAATATAAATGTGATAACCCTTTGTTTGAAAGTTACAATTCTGAAACTATAATATGAATAAGAATGATTCAGTGTTCCTCCTCCATGTAATCTCAAGGTGCACCCTTCTCTCACAGGAAATCATGAGTGAATTGGCCAGAATGAAGTATATTACAGGTTAGTGCAACGTAGTTATTGACGCTACAATAATATTCCTGGCAACATTTTCTAAACATAGAGGAGAACACAGTGACCCTTGGACGAAAGGAATTTTCTTGTGCCTTATATAACTGTATTTGTCTGACGTTAGGCTTCACAAGCACACTCGCAGTCCATAATCCTTAGCCCACCTGAATCGAAGCCTGAGATCTGAAGCAGACGGTCTCTGGACGACGGTCCACCCAAACCATCTGGAGGCCACACACAGATCGAACTAATGGAGACTTTGGGTGGGTTGTTGTCTGGAAACCGCCTGCTCCAGATATCGGGCTTCGACTCAGGTGGGATAGGGCTTGTGTATTGCGAGTGTACAGTCACGAGCACTAATAAGTATACAGATTTGGTTGAAGCTTTGAACAGTCCAATTCACCAACGAACTAATTCCAATAGAGATCTTATTGTGCATTTACCTATTGTCTCTAAGTATTCGAAGCACATCTGGATACTTAATAGCGCTAGTGACTATACATAAAGGGTCAAAGAGATATGGTGGGCAAGTTGTCTCACCTGGGAATCACGCCTGAGATCAGCAAATGTGACACAAGGATGGCACACGAACACGGTTAAAACCATAGCTACCTAAGGGACCCGTCGCATGGTGTAGTCTGAAAATTGGAGGGTAGCGAGTTCTTCAAACATTGCCACGAAACACACACATCTATAGTGAAGGAGTTTGTATCGTGGCATAGTCAGGAGGAATCAGAAGCCTTCATTTTTCATACACGATTAATGGGTCCTTAAAACCATACCTGTCTTAATTAAGGGACCCAGTGCATACATGGTGTAGCCTGATAATTGGAGATAAATGAGTCCTTCAAATATTGCCATGAAACACCACCTATATGAAAGGAAATTGTTTTGTGGCATGGTCAGGAGGAATCAGAAGCCTCCAATTTTCATAAGGGTAAATGAAGAAGTACTGCATTTATATATATATTTACTTATCTATTTATTTATTTAATACATGAAAGGGGCTGGACTCTACTGGACTGGACTGGACTGTACTACTGGGCTGGACTACACTACTGGACTGACTGGACTTTTGGATTGTACTGGACTGGCTTTACTTTTGGACTGATTGGACTTCTGGACTGGACTGTACAGTCGGCAAAAAAAGTTTCGTTACCACCCCTACGTTAATTTTAACATGGATAAGCGCGGCAGGGTTGGTACTCCGCCGTCTGAGCAGCTGTGCCTCGCGGGCCGCGGCAATGACAGCTTAACAGAAGGCATTCCCTTCTTTTTATATCAAAGGTTTAACCGATTTTAAATTAAATTTTGAGTGTTCAAGAACTATTACAATTTAATCATTAAACATAAAGAAATACGTTTGAGTATTTTAGAACAAGAATAACCTTGAAATACCCAGAAAAAGAAGCACTGGGTAAAAGTACGTCACTCCTACTTACCAGCCCATTAGACACTGAGGGGTCAGGGAGGGTGACGGAGGTATATATGACACTCGCGCCCATGGAGGTAGTATAGGTGGAGGCGCCAGTAGGACCTGATTTGTGAAGCCACCAATCTGTCATTTCCGGCGCCTTCAAGATGGCGCATACCTTTGTATGTCAGGTCAGAAGTCCACTTTTACTGAAACATATCTTGGTGTCCGCCATATTGAAGGCGCCGAAAATGACAGTTCGGCGGCTTCACTTTACTCCCCTGGATTAGTGAGCCATGGCGACTCCACCTATACTACCTCCATGCTCGCGCCACACCTGACTCACCAGTCAGGCCTACCAACATTACATCACACTGTTAAAAGGATGGTAACGAAACTTTTTTTGCCGACTGTACAGGACTGGTCTACTGGAATGACTGGACTACTGGATTGACTGGACTTCTGGCCTGGAGTACTGGAACTCTGGACTGGACTGAACTGGACTTCTGGACTGAACTGTACTATACTGGACTACTGTACTGATTGGACTACTGGACTGACTGAACTTCTGGACTTTACTATACTGGACTGGACTACTGGACTGTACTGGATTGGTCTACTGAACTGAACTGGGCTACACTACTGGACTTTTGGACTGACTGGACTTTTGGACTGTACTGGACTTTTGGACTGAACTGGAGGTGTGTGTGTGATGAAGCAAACAGCCTCCTCAGCTTAGGGGTGTGTGTGGAGGGGGGGGGGGGGTTGTGGGGGGTGAGGGAGGGTGTATGTATGTATGTGTGTGTGTGTGTGTGCGCGCGGCTCTCGTCTCCATGGTAACCTCCCTCCCTCACCCCCCTCACCCCTCCCCAACCCAAACCTTCGATCCAGCGCTGTGAACTTGTGCAGACGACACGACAACCACCCACCGACCATAGCTAGTGTCTGGAACCCTCACTACCTTTATCATCTACCATTATCATCTACCATTATCACCTATACCATTATACACTACCATTATCATCTACCATTATCACCTATACCATTATACACTACCATTATCATCTACCATTATCACCTATACCATTATACACTACCATTATCATCTACCATTATCACCTACCATTACCATCTACCATTATACTCTACCATTATACACTACCATTATCAACTAAAATCATCATCTACCATTATCACCTATACCATTATCATCTACCATTATCACTTACCATTATACTCTACCATTATCACCTACCATTATCACCTGAAATTATCACCTTCCATTATCACCTATACCATTATACTCTACCATTATTACCTTAAAATATCACTTACCATTATCACCTACCATTTTATACTCGACCACTTTATACTCTACCATATTTTAGTCCCAAACCACAACCATACACCCACCCACAAAGACTGAGGTTATGGTTGTATGGTTGTTGTTGTTGTTGTTGTAAGAGTAAGGCAAGGGATGGATGTTGTTGTTGTTGTTGTTGTAAGTCAAGGGATGGATATTGTTGTTGTTGTTGTTGTTGTAAGACAAGGGAGGAATGTTGTTGTTGTTGTAAGTCAAGGGATGGATGTTGTTGTTGTTGTTGTTGTTGTAAGTCAAGGGATGGATGTTGTTGCTGTTGTTGTTGTTGTAAGTCAAGGGATGGATGTTGTTGTTGTTATTTATGGTTGTAAGGGCGTGGCTACATCGACGGACTGTGAATGTCATGGACCCAGGTTAGAGTCCATGAGAATAGTCTGGTTTTTATCCGAGGTGATATGATGGTTCTTGCTGTCCGTCAACAATATCCTGGCTACACCGACACATCAAGAAAATATCCCCTACATCATTATCAACTCATAACATACAAGATACTTGACCATATTCCTTGGCTACACCGACACGTCAAGAAAATATCCCCCTACATCATTATCAACTTGTAACATAGAAGATACCTGACCATATTCCTTGGCTACACCGACACATCAAGAAAATATCCCCTACATCATTATCTACTTGTAACATAGAAGATACCTGACCATATTCCAAGATGCTACATGTAAGTGATGATATAGCTGCTGTCTGCTAATAGTGATGTGTATTAATAAAGTGTCGTCATCTGGTGGGACAAAAGAGAAGCTACCAACACCGTGAAGCCTCACATACGAAGCCCATACATTTTATATGGTCTTCGTAACCCGGGCAACAGGCATCGGGACCCGACCATATGTTATTGTTTAAAAAAGAAGAAGAAGAAGAAGAAGAAGAAAAAGAAGAAGAAGGAAGAAAAAAAAAAAAAAAAAAATAATATAATATGAATAAAAAATAGTAATAATAAAACAAATAATAATAATAATAAGGCAAGGCAGACAGGAAGAAATATTGTTGCTGTTATTGTTGTTGGTTATGGTTGTAAGGGCGTTCGGGCATTAAAAATAAAATAATAACATTAAGATAAGAAAGGCAGGAAGAGATGTTGTGTTGTTGTTGTTAATGTTTTGTTATTGTTGTTGTTGTTGCTGTTGATGTTGCTGTTATTATTGTTGTTTTGGAGGATTTACGGGACCTCTAAATTACCTTCAAGAGAATCTCCATTAATTGCATCTATCAATATCTATATACT
>JAWQEG010008637.1:27500-30963 GCA_033782935.1 Petrolisthes cinctipes
AAGAAAGATCAAGATAAGACAACAACAGGAGAAGACGAGAAAAGAGGAGGAAAAGGGAGGAAGAGAAGGAGATGAAAAGGAGAGGAAGAGAGAATGAAGACGTGATAAAAGACACAATCTATACACCAAACAACACGATACAAGGACAGTCCTATATATACAGCAAACAACATGATACAAGGACACAGTCTATATATACACCAACATGATATCCAACACAACGTCAAACTTTAGCTGTGTTTTCCAGGCACTTGTCCAACATACCGGTACCCTCTCCTGCTCTCTATGACCCCCCTTACTTGCTTCCTTCCTTCGTTTCTTCTTCCTTCCTCCTTTCTTCTTCCCTCCTTTCTTCCTTCCCTCCTCCAGGCACTTGTCCAACATACCCTATCTTGCCTTCTATGACCCCTTATTTACTTTCTTCCTTCCTTTCTTTCTTCCCTCCTCCTTTTCTTCCTTCTCTCTCTCTCTCCTCCTTTCTTCCATTCCCTCCTTTCTTCCTTCCCTCCTCCAGGCACTTGTCCAACATACCCTATCCTGCCTTCTATGACCCCCTTACTTACTTACTTCCTTACTTCCTTCCCTCCTCCTTTTCTTTCTTCTCTCTCTCCCTCCTTCCTTCCTCCTCTTCTTCCTCTTATGTCACCCTAACCTCCCCCCTTTCGTCCATCTATGACCCCCTTCCTTCCTCTTACATCACCCTTACCCCCCCCCCCCCTTTTCGTCCTTTCTATCACCCTAACCTCCTCTTTCGTCCTCTCTATTACCCCTACCTCCTCCTCCTTCTCCTCCTCCTCCTTCTCTTCTTATATCAACTTTACCTCCTCCTCTCTTTCATCCCCTAACCCTATACATCCTCCCTGGACATCAAATCGTTCCTTCCCAATTGACCCCGACCACTTCGCCCCGTGTAATGTATCCCGTTGTCTGATCTAGAAACTTAATTGCCTCCTTGTGTAACTATTTTCTTTCCTTCAGGGGTTTAATCTTTTATTTCCCTTTCATTCTTTCCGTTGCGTCATATGTCTACTTAATTTCATCATTGTTTCGCCTTCGTTTTGTCCTAGATAATTTTTTTTTTTTTTTTACTCTCCTTCTCTCACCTACTGTATTCCTCCTTCGTTCACTTTCGTTTCTCTTAATCCTTTCTCCTCTTTCATCTTCCAGCATCAATATTTCCTCTCTCTCTGTTTCGTCTCGTCGGTCCTCGCCTTCTACTTTCATTCATCACCACCACTGCACCACCTCACGCCACATCACACCACGTCACACACTCCACACCACACCACGCCACACCACTCCACACCACACCACTCCATACCACACCACACAACACCACTCCACACCACACCACACCACACCACGCCACACCAACCATAAAGATGAACAGCTTGGCATGGAGTAATAAAGTGGACACACGATGGGGCCAAGTGTGGACATGACCCTTCTAATCCATATGCTTTTAAGGACCCTATATATGATCGTGTATGAAAATTGGAGACTTCTGATTCCTCCCGACTATGCCACGAAACAAGCTCCTTCTATATAGGTGGTGTGTTGTGGCAGTATTTGGAGGACTCATTTATTCTCCAATTTGTGGCCCAGTGTAAAAGTTGTTGTGTTCCGGTGCCTGTTGTGTTTTAGTGTTTGTCTTGTGTTTGTGTTGTTATTGCTCTACTTGTGTTTGTATGTGTTGGTCCTATGTTTGTGTGCTGCTAGTGTGATTGTATGCAGTGTACCTGTGTATGTGCTTTAATACTGTGCTTGTGTGTGTGTTTTTTATCTGGTCTTGATCACGTCCTGGACACGTGCTCACCAACTGTTACCCTCCCGGAATGAGCTCAGAGCTCGTGTGTGTGTGTGTGTGTGTGTGGTGTGTGTGTGTGTGTGTGTGTGTGTGTGTGTGTGTGTGTGTGTGTGTGTGTGTTGGTGTGTGTGTGTGTGTGTGTGTGTGTGTGTGTGTGATGTTGTGCTTTGTATGTGTCTGTGGTGATCCTATGCCTGTGTGTCTGTGTGTGTGTGATTGTGCTGTAGTACTGTGTGTGCGTGTGTGTGTGTGTGGTGATCCTATCCGTGTGTGTGTGTGTGTGTGTGATGGATAGGTGCCGTTTTTCCAGGGCCTGCGTGAGTTCCGTGTTCCTTGAAGAATACCACGTCTCATGCACCACTTATAACAAAGGACTTACAGCTTAAGGGTGTCGTACAGTGTTGGTAAATCTGGAGCAACTGATTCCTCCAAACTATTCCAAGCAACAGGATACCACTATTTTTGTTCATCTGGTCATGTTTCCTGGCATATTTTGGAGGAATCACGGCACTCCAATGTACCAAAAGTATACTCTCCCCTTAAGTCGGCTCAAAATTTGTGTTCACTGGGGTCTAGACGTAATTGGTAAGGTTTCTCTTTCTTAGTTTCTTATTTTATCGACTTGTCAAACACATATCTGGATGCTACAATCACTGCTGAGACTCAATGGTAATGAATAAGAGAAGAGCTAGAGTAAATAATATACAAACATATACCACCGTGAGCCTGGTGACAGAGAGATACTCTTACCTTGGTGGGGCAGGAGTGGAGTGGGAGCCAGGTGAGTGTGCCAGCCAATCAGGAGAGAGCTTACTAATCACGTCTACACCTCAGTGGAACACAAATTTTGACACCGACTTTAGTTTCCTTTATGGGATGTCTTGGAACTGGAAACTACTGTGAAGGCTGGAAACATAGGGTCTGGAATAAGGGTACTGGCCTTGCTGGACGTGTAAAATATGGTTGGAAGTTTGGAGACTGGAAGTATGGAGTCTGGGCTGCTACTGGAAATGAAGTTGTGGAAGATGGGTAGGCAAATGATGGGGCAGGAATACATGCAGGCAAGGCTGGAAATGTGAAATCTGGAAACAAAATAAAAATGGAAAGGGTGGCGAGTGGATTTAGAAGTTGGAAATGATGAGGCTCGAAAGTAACGTGGCGAATAAAAAAGTGCAAGAAAAACAAGAGAAAACAACAACAACAATTACAACAAATATTGCAACAACATCTACAACAACAAAAACAACAAGTCTACCTAAAACCTTATTATTACACATATGAGTCAGATTTTCAGATCATAGAATTAAAAAAAATAATAATATACAGGATCTGCTGTTCACGTAATGGAATACTTTGAGAATCGGATCACAGAAATTTAATCATATATTCATTCCTATCCATTTTAAAAGTAAGAGTGGTCGTGGTGAAAAAATATCCAACTACAGAACACCCACGAAAGTCTGGATTATGAGGTGAAATGAATCCGAGGCGAGAGGCTTATATAATTATACTGAGATGTTTTGGGTGTTATCTGGAGGAGTACTGAGTGTAGGGACGTAATCAACAACAGACTGGTATCGTTTCATTAGCACATACAGCATTTTCCTCAGCGCAGGGAGGGGTGGGTGGGTGGGTGGTTTGTTCAGGTAGATGTGT
>JAWQEG010008638.1:0-45000 GCA_033782935.1 Petrolisthes cinctipes
ATGGTACGGTTGACGGTGCCTTCGTTCATCTTCTGTTCAATCTCTTGGTAGTTGGAGACCAGGGCTAATTTCAGGCCTTCGGCTACGTGGGGTTTTGTTTTGTTTTGTGTGTGTTGGGAAAGGGAGGGGAGGTGGGGAAGGGGGAGAGAGATTGTTGTTGTTATTATTATTTGTTATTGTTATTATTATTAAGTTATTACACGTATTGTTGTTATTATTAGGCTATTACACGTATTATTGTTATTATTATTATTATTACTTGTATTATTATTAGACTTGTTATTATCATTAGGCTATTAGCCTACATGTATTATTGTTATTATTATTGTTATTATTATTACTTGTATTATTATTATTATTATTATTATTACTTGTATTATTATTATTATTATTATTATTATTATTAGACTTCTTGTTGGTATTATTATTCGACTTATTGTTATTATTAAAAATAATTAATAATTACTGGGATTTATGAGTGAGAGAAGCAGACACACACACACACACACACACACAGACTCTCCATTGCACACACACACACAGACTCTCCATTGCACACACACACACACACACACACACACACACACACACACACACACAGACTCACCATAACACACACACACACACACACACACACACACACACACACACACAGACTCACCATAACACACACACACACACACACACACACTCACCCACACACTCACCATAAAAGCCTTTCTTGGGATGCTGTCGAACTTTAAGACCATTCTTTTTCTTAGATGGGTTGAGAAGATCACGTACCACCTCGTTATATATCTCCAACATACTGAACCTCACCTCAAACTCCTTAGCCTCTGTATTCTCTGTGATGCCTTTGAAGAGATCGTTGCAGAAGAGTGGAACGATACCTGTACATATGAAAGATAATACTATAAATACCTGGACATATAAAAGATAATACTATAAATACTATAAATACTATAATATTATAATTACTAATACTATAAATACTAATACTATAGATACTAATACTATAAATACTATATATACTATATATACTATAAATACTAATACTATAGATACTAATATACTATAAATATTATAAATACTATAAATACTAATACTATAAATACTAATACTATAAATACTAATACTATAAATACTAATACTATAGATACTAATACTATAAATACTATAAATACTATAAATACTACTAATACTATAAATACTATAATACTATAAATACTAATACTATAAATACTAATACTATGAAATACTATAATACAATAAATACTAGTACTATAAATACTATAATACTAATACTATAAATACTATAATACTATAAATACTATAATACTATAAATACTAATACTATAAATACTAATACTATAAATACTATAATACAATGAAATACTATAATACAATAAATACTAATACTATGAAATACTATAATACAATAAATACTAATACTATAGATACTAATACTATAATTACTATAATACTATAAATACTAATACTATAATTACTATAATACTATAAATACTAATACTATAATTACTATAATACTATAAATACTAATACTATAAATACTAATACTATAAAAACTATATATGATAACTATATTTGGTAAAGGTTTGCACAAGAGGGTATGATAACGATCAAATTAATTAAAGGAAAATAAAAGAAAGCAAAAAATAACAATAGAAAGAAAACAGTGATTGGGACCCCGTTGCAAAAGTGGACTCAATTACTCGATAAGAGCAAAATAAAATAGAAAAACATGTATGATACCCGTTTCAAAAGTGGCATCCATACTCGATATATAAACAAAACAAAAAAGAAAAACAGATACAATGATCCAAACGCAAAATAAAATAGAAAAACAATTACAATGATCCGTTGCAAAAGGCGAATCATATCCATTTTTTTTTTTTTTTTTACATTACCTTTGTTTGGGCCATAACCAACCACAGACCACGACTTGCCCGAGCCCGTCTGTCCATAGGCAAAGAGTGTGGAGTTGTATCCTGCCCAGGCGTTTGCTAGTATGCCTCCACCCAAGTCGTTGTATACTGTCATCTGTATATAAGAAAGACGAGGTGGTGAGGAAAAGGATATATGGTGATGGTGGTGATGGTAGTGGTGGTGTATGGTAGTGATGGTGGTGTATGGTAGTGGTAGTGATGGTGGTGTATGGTAGTGGTGGTGGTGGTGATGGTGATAGTGGTGGTGTATGGTGATGGTAGTGGTGGTGTGTGGTAGTGGTGATGGTGGTGTATGGTAGTGGTGATGGTGATGGTAGTGGTGGTGGTGTATGGTAGTGGTGGTGGTGATGGTGGTGGTGGTGTATGGTAGTGGTGGTTATGGTAGTGGTGGTGGTGATGGTAGTGATGGTGATAGTGTTGGTGGTGATGGTAGTGAAAGAACTGTATGAGTATAAACAACCTGTCCTCTGTATTAGGAAGTCGAGGAGGTGAGAAAGAGAGAGAGAGGGTAATTGTAAGTGAAAGACTGTATGAGTATAAACACAACCTGTCATTTGTATTTAAGGAGAATGAGGAGATAGGGTAATTGTAAGTGAAAGTGTAGGAGTAACTCATTCACTCACTAACTCACCTATTTACTCGCTCAATAAGTAACTCATCGACTCACTCGCCCACTCACTCACTCACTCGCTAAGTCACCCACTCACTCACTCGCTAAGTCACTCACTCGTTCGCTAAGTCACCCCACTCACTCGCTCGCTCGCTAAGTCACTCATTCACCCACTCACTCACTCGCTCACTGTAAGTCACCCATCCCACTCACTCACTGTCACACACCCATCCCACTCACTGTCACTCATTCACCCACTCACTGTCACACACCCATCCCACTCACCCACTCACTCACTGTCACACACCCACCCCACTCACTCACTGTCACACACCCATCCCACTCACTCACTCACTGTCACACACCCATCCCACTCACTGTCACACACCCATTCCACTCACTCACTGTCACACACTCGTTAAGTCACTCACCCACCCACTCACTCACTCATCGACTCACCTGATCAGCGTATTTTGAGTTTGGTGATTCCTTTGCAAAATATCCATCAGACTGCTCTTTACTACCGTCGAAACTCCAATAGGAATGATCGTACGTGAAGGCTTTGGCATCCTGGGGGTCTTCTGGATTTATCATGTTGGTAATGGGGCCTTTCATGTTCACGATACATTTGGCTTTCCGGCTCAGCTCGCGTTTGTTGTGTTGTATGAGTTAAGGAAATTTATGTGTGTGTGTGTGTGTGTGTGTGTTTTTTTTTTTTTTTATAAGTATTTGTTGATGTTGCATATATATATAATTAGTACATACATTAAAACCTATTGTAATATAAATAAATAACACTTATTGGGGGGGGTTTAGGGGGGTGCGGGTTTTTTTTGGGGGTGTGGGAGTTGGGGGACAGGCTTGGGGGGGGTTAGGGGGGTACGGAAATGGGGGAAAATGCTGGGGGGTTGGGGTTGGGGGGGTGCGGGAATAGGGGGACAGGCTTGGGGGGGGGTTGGGGGGTACGGAAATGGGGGGAAATGCTTGGGGGGGGTTGGGAGGTGCGGGAATAGGGGGACAGGCTTGGGGGAGGGGGTAGAAAGCCTGTCCCCTATTCCCGCACCCCCCTAACCCCCACCCCTTCACACACACAAGAATGCCCCCCCCATACTTTTTCTCCAGGTTCCAGAATGAGGGTTGGTGACTGGAAAAATGGAGTTATAAGTGAGTACAAAGTTTCCATACAAAAAAGGATATGAATGGTCTGACACGAACAGCCACTTTCAGATTCTCCTCCTCTGCCATGTTGTTGTTTGTTGTTGTTGTTGTTTGTTTGTTTGTTTGTTGTTGTTGACGACTGAGTGAGTGAGTCTGCTGCTGCTACTCCTGCTACTGACTGTCTCACTCACTCACTCACTCACTCACTCACTCACTCACACCTCCTCCTTCTCACCGCTAACACCTGCAAACACAGAGATAAAAAAAAATTAATGTTTGTATGGATGGATGGAAGGATGGATGGATGGATCTCATATGTCTGTCTGTCTGTATGTTTGTGTGTGTGTGTGTGTATGTGTTTATCTCTGTGTGTCAGGTGTGTGTGTGGTTGTGTGTGTGTGTGTGTGTGTGAGTGTGTTTATCTCTGTGTGTCAGGTGTGTGTGTGTTGTTTGTGTTTATCTCTGTGAGTCGGTGTGTGTGTGTGTGTGAGTGTGTTTATCTCTGTGTGTCAGGTGTGTGTGTGTGTGTGCTTGTGTATTGTCTGTGTCGGTGTGTGTGTGTGTGTGTGTGTGTGTGTGTGTTGTTTGTGTGTCGGTGTGTGTGCTTGTGTGTTGTGTGTGTTGTGTGTGTGTGTGCTTGTGTGTTGTGTGTGTTGTGTATGTGTATGTGTGTGTTTATATCTGTGTGAGGTGTGTGTGTGTATGTTTATCTGTGTGTGTGTGTGTGTGTGTGTGTTGTGTATGTGTGTGTGTTGTGTATGTGTATGTGTATGTGTATGTTTATCTCTGTGTGTCAGTGTGTGTGTATGTTTATCTCTGTGTGTCAGTGTGTGTGTGTGTGTGTCAGTGTGTATGTGTGTGTGTCTCTGGGGGAACGAGTGACGTGAAACATGAGTGTTGTATTGATTATGTGTGGACCGATCAGCTATGCCATGTAC
Organism: Petrolisthes cinctipes; assembly: GCA_033782935.1. NCBI lineage: Eukaryota > Metazoa > Arthropoda > Malacostraca > Decapoda > Porcellanidae > Petrolisthes > Petrolisthes cinctipes. The sequence goes on from JAWQEG010008638.1 coordinate 4,674, forward strand.
TGTACTGAGAGAGAGAGAGAGAGAGAGAGAGAGAGAGAGAGAGAGAGAGAGAGAGAGAGAGGAGGACGAGGAGAAAAATATGAAGTCCATGATAATTAAATTGACGTCTAAATCGTGTACAGATCTGACACACACACACCTATAGACAGACACACAGATAAACACACACACACACACACCTACACACAGAGATAAACACACACACACACACACACACCTACACACAGAGATAAACACACACACACACACACACACACACACACACACACACACACACACACACACACACACACACACCCGTCTTACTAATGAAGCCAAACAATGGGAGTGTTTGTATGTGTAGGCAAACAAACACTCAAAAACTCCAAGGCCAAGGAAAGTAAACACAGACAGAGAGAGAGAGAGAGAGAGAGAGAGAGAGAGAGAGAGAGAGAGAGAGAGAGAGAGAGAGAGAGAGAGAGAGAGAGAGAGAGAGAGAGAGAGAGAGAGAGAGAGAGAGAGAGAGAGAAATTATTATTAATATCCTCAGTACTGTATAATAGCAATATATTATGTAGGTTACTAGGTCAGGTCAGGTCATATAATAATATAGGTCACTAGGTCAGGTCAGGTATTCAAGGTCAAAACTATACGTGACCCAATGTATGTGTGTGTGTGTGTGTGCGAAACTGAATCAGGAGAACACACACACACACACACACACACACATGACAACTATTTATATTTTGGAGACGTTTTCATGATCGTATGTATGTATGTATGTATGTGAGTTGCCACTATGCAATATTTAGCAGTACCTAGAACACAGTTGGTTGGTAGGTTGGTGAGTTCTCTTTCATTATTACTAAGTACCATCGATCCTTTCCTTTCTTCACATCATTATAGACGACTCCATCTATCTATCTATCCATCCATCCATTTATCTATCCATCCATTTCTTCATCTAACTATCCATTCATTCATTCATATATCTATCTATCTATCTATCTACCTATCTATCCATTTATCTATCCATCCATTTGTTCATCTAACTATCCATTCAGTTATTCATCCATCTATCTATCTATCTACCCATCTACCCATTTATCGATCTATCTATCCATCAATTCATCCACCCATCTGTCCATTCATCCATCCATCCATCCATCTATGTTAGACTATTTTAATTTCTACTTCCCTTTGAACGCTTGGAAAATATTAAGGAGAGAAAGAGAATAATAATAACAATAATAATAACAACAAAAATAAAAATAACAATAACAATAATAATAATAACAAAAATAAAATAATAATAATAATAATAATAATAATAATTTTAGGCTCGTGTTGATGCACCCAAAATAAACAAAACAAAACAATGAGTATAGCGTGTGTATTTCCTAGAAGAGTCTCAAATGCGCAGAATATTATGTGTTGGTAAATCTGGACCAACTGACTGACTGAATCCTCCTCTACTCTATTCCAAGCAACAACAGAACACCATCATTATTTTTGTTCATCTTCTGGTCCTGTTGTTTCCTGGCATAATTTCATGGAGGAGGAATCAAGGTACTCCAATGTAACAAAAGTGAATTACACTCTTATTAATATCACACTATGCTCTGAATCTAAGTTAGGACATTTTCTATATTTTTTTTTGTTATTATTATTATTATTATTATTATTATTATGTGTGGATTAAGTTACCCGGTACAAGTGTGTTATTGTTATTATTATTATTATTATTATTATTATTATTATTATTATTATTATGTTACCCGGTACAAGTGTGATATTGTTATTATTATTATTATTATTATTATTATTATTATGTTACCCGGTACAAGTGTGATGTTATTGTTGTTGTTGTTGTTGTTGTGATACGGTATTTATTCATTTTATATTAAGGGTCGACTGTATATGAAAGACAATAAGAGTAGCAGTTATATTTAATTAACTTTTGCTTTGTAGGAAGTTTAATAAAGAGACTTAGTTATATGGTGAGAAATGTGTAAAGGTCGGATTATACCATATTCAGTCGTGGTCAAATATAATCATCCATATAGGGGTAACTCAACGTAAGAGTTTGACAGCTTCCCTCTGTTCCTTAGATGATAAACTTTGCACTATATAGGTTAACTACCATCTTATAATTTAATACAAGTAGCTACACACTACTTAAAACAGTAACACACACACACACACACACGTTAACTACCATCTTTTAATTTAATACAAGCAGCTACACACTACTTAAAACAATAACACACACACACGTTAACTACCATCTTTTAATTTAATACAAGCAGCTACACACTACTTAAAACAATAACACACACACACACACGTTAACTACCATCTTTTAATTTAATACAAGCAGCTACACACTACTTAAAACAATAACATCATATGTGAACGTGAAAACATTAGACAGTAAATTGTTTGAGATACCCATATGTGGATGATTATTATTGACCGCGACTGTACATGGGCAAGATGTATACATGTGTTGTACATGGGTAGCCTACAGTGGGTGAAGGTTGATCTAAATGGGGAGTGAGTGTTGTTGGTGAGTTTGGGTGAGTGTCAGGGGCATATCCTGGGTGACGGGGCTGAAACTAGGTCATTCACTTAATTATTCACTCGTTCATTCACTCAACTTACCCATTACACTCACTCACACTCATTACACCCACTCACTCTTTTACCCATTACACTCTCACTCACTTACCCATTACACTCACTCATACTCACTCTTTTACTCATTACACTCACTCACACATTACACTCACTCACTCATTATACTCACTCACTCATTATACTCACTCACTCATTTACCCATTATACCCACTCACACATTACACTCATTCTTTTACCAATTACACTCACTCACTCGCCCACTCTCCCACCCACTCATTACACTCAGGAACATAACATAACATAACACAATATAAAGTCGTCGCATGATTATCCCCTCAAAAACAAAACAAAATATAGCCAAAAAATCAACACAGTGTCCCGTAGAAAAGCTGCTAAATAAACAAACAAACATGACCTCGGTGGTTGTCGTCTTTATGTGGAAAGGATCACACGCCACGTTCCCTTCGCCTCTGTTTACATCTGGTCTCCGAGCGACCATCGACGACGAGCCTAAACCCTCTAGATGTCAAGATATCTTCACCTACGTACGTACAGTTGGACACAGGAATTGGTGGTACAGCCCAAGTGAAAGATGGTCAATTTCTCCCATTATCAAGTTCCTTAGTGCCAAATAGGAGACATCAGGGGCAGAAGTCAGTATTGAGGATGGTAATAAAAAGCAACTACCTGATAATAGACACTGGTTATTCAAATGGAACAAGTATCTTTCACCTGGGCTGTACCACCAATTCATGTGTCCAACTGTACGTGACTCCCTGACCTTGCCAAGTTATTGCTGTATATTTACGTGGTGTGTTTGTGTTTGTTTACTGCATATATATGTATCGCATGTTGGATGGAAGGGAAGATAAGGTCAGGTCAGGTCAGGTTAGGTTATTAGGGCATACAAACAGCACTTTATTCATTAAGGAACAATAAAGATGGAAGGGAAGATAAGGTTAGGTCAGGTCAGAAGGGCTTTAATTTCCACATCAAGATAAGAGAGAGAGAGAGAGAGAGAGAGAGAGAGAGAGAGAGAGAGAGAGAGAGAGATATGATTTAGTTTATGGGACCCTGTGATGTAGTCAGGAGGTAAATGAGTCCTTCAAATATTGCCACGGAACACACACACCTATAAGGAAGGAGCATGTTTCGTGGCATGGTCAGAAGGATTCGGAGGCCTCTAATTCTCATACACAATCACAGGGTCTTTAATTCCTCAAACATGGAACCTCATTGATTAACATATCTTATCCACATGGCAATAATATATTTAAATAACAAACTGATCGATACCAGCGCACGTGACCAAAGAATAACATAACAGTGAGGCGTACAGTCGCGTCACATAGTCCTTGACGATCGAAGAGAGAAAATTTAGGGTTTTATGCCTATCGACTCATGGTGTTAGTCATTAATTAAGGCAGTCAAGTCTTGTTACATCAACACATCTTCCCCCAGCCTACAGGGTTGCTAGTGTTATCCTTGCTCTTACACCCGGGTACCTACTTACTGATATAGGTGAACAGGCATATGTCCTTGACCAGCAGCTAGGGTGTAAAGGGAAAGTTTGGTCAAGGAATATGTGACGCGACTGTACGTTGGATAAATCGAGTACCGTATATGACGTCAAACATTCCCCCCCTCTCCCCTCCCCTCCCCTCCCTTCCTCGTGTCGTGTTATGTTATGTTGGTGGACAAACAAGAGAAGTCAAACATTAGGAACCCTGTGATCGTGTTTGTAAAGTGAAAAGTCTTCTGATTCCTCCTGATCATGCCACGAAACAAACAAGAAGCTCCTTCCATATAGGTATGTGTGTGTGTGTGTGTGTTTCGTGGCAATATTTGAAGGACTCGTTTACCTCCATATTTCTGACTACATCAAAGGGTCCCTTAACGCTAGTCAGGCAAGTAAGTATATATATATATATATATCGACCTGACTTATATACACGTACGTACCTATACCAACCTACCCCAACATTATACATCATTTATTCATTTGTCATACACACATTGGTATTTGTTCATTTTTTAAATTATATTCAATAGTGCTTCAATCTCAGTATCCCTCCTGAAAGTGTAGGGGAAAATTTTTATCTCCGTATCCCTCCAGAAAAAATGTGTGGGAAAAGTTTTATCTCCGTATCCCTCCTGAAAAAAAATGTGTGGGGAAAAGTTTATCTCCGTATCCCTCCTGAAAAAAATGTGTGGGTAAAAGTTTTATCTCCGTATCCCTCCTGAAAAAAGTGTGGGGAAAAGTTTTATCTTCCGTATCCCTCCTGAAAAAATGTGTGTGAAAATTTTTATCTCCGTATCCCTCCTGAAAAAATGTGTGGGGAAAAGTTTTATCTCCGTATCCCTCCTGAAAAAAAAGGTAAACACGTCTTAGCGACCCCCCCCCCCTCAGTGCATAATGACCTTCGTGTTGTGTGGCAATTGCATGACTCTTTATCTCTGCTTTGTGTGTGGAAATCTGCAACAATTATCATTACCCAAATACCCCTAATCTGGCGAGGCAAATAAATAAAAAAATAAAGAAAATAGTGTGTATAAAAAGAGTGTGTTTATATAAGGGATCTCTTGCCAATTTCGCGCCAAATTTATTTTATATAAGGGATCTCTTGCCAATTTCGCGCCAAAATTATTCTACTGTATATATAAGGGAATTCTTGGCAAGTTCGCGCTAAAAATTATTCCCAGATTTATTTATGAGGTCGACACTAAATTAATTCTCCATTGAAATATAATACAAATATCACCAGTATAAAAAAAAAAAAAAAAAAAAAAAAATATATATGCGATAACTTCTAACATGTAATAATATCGCACCTGTATATAATATTTTAAATCAGCTTTTTATTTATTTATTTATTTATTTATTCCTTAAAATTCAACAAGAGACAGTAGTTTATTATTCTCTGATCAAATGGGTTTAAAATATCATATGACATTAGTCTCAGTTTATTAATTTTTTTTCAGTTCATTAATTATCCAAGCAGTTTCATAGATTTTTTTTTATGTCTGCTTTTTTTTTTGTCTGAATATTGAGAGGCTGGGTTGACCTTTATTTCTATTGATTCTCATTCACTATACTAACCTTTTATTCTCTCTCTCTCTCTCTCTCTCTCTAGGGGGACAGGCTTGGGGGTGGGTGGGTTAGGGGGGTGCGGGAATAGGGGGACAGGCTTTCTACCCACCCCAAGCCTGTCCCCCTATTCCCGCACCCCCTAAACCCCCCCCCCCCCAAGCCTTTCCCCCTATTCCCGCACCCTCTAAACCCCGCCCCCCCAAGCCTGTCCCCCTATTCCCGCAACCTCTAACCCCCCCCCCCCACCCTAAGCCTGTCCCCCTATTCCCACACCCTCTAAATCGCCCCCCCCCCCAAGTCTGTCCCCCTATTCCAGCACCCCCTTAAAATAGGCACGGGGAATGTGGTTAATTATATAAAAAAAATTACATTTATTGGACAGCACGTAATGTACACACACTTGTAATAAATTTTTCAATATTCTTCTGTGCTGACATGGTTTTAAAATTGGTGTATTTTAGCAAGGTTGAAAAATAAATGTAGTATGTATTAACTGTAGGTGGGATTACAGACGAATCTAGCCTACAGTACACACACACACACACAGTACAGTACACACACACACATACAGTATAGTACACACACATATACAGTATAGTACACACACACACACATACAGTACAGTACACACACACACACACAGTACAGTACAGTACACACATACACACATACAGTACACACACACATACAGTACAGTACACACACACACACAGTACAGTACACACACACACACACACATATACAGTACAGTACACACATCATTATTTCACAAAACCTATCCAACAGTTAGATAATGATAATCTCTGCATAGTTTACTCACCAAATTCATTAAATAATTCACCCATAAGTCATTAACACGGCTAAGTTTCTTTCGTTTGCGTGCTTACAAACCAATACCAACCACTGTGGAATTCACCCTATTAGGTGCCGCGACTGTACATGTATACCTACTAACCTACGTACAGTTGGACACATGAATGGGTGGTACAGCCCAGGTGAAAGATACTTGTCCCATTTGAGTAACCAGTGTCTATTACCAGGTACTTGCTTTTTATTACCATCCTCAATACTGACTTCTGCCCCTCCTATTTACCAACCTAGCCTAATCTAACCTAACCAGTGTCTATTATCAGGTAGTTGCTTTTTATTACCATCCTCAATACTGACTTCTGCCCCTGATGTCTCCTATTTGGCACTAATAAGGAACTTGATATTGGGAGAAATTGACCATCTTTCACCTGGGCTGTACCACCCATTAATGTGTCCAACTGTACTTGTAATGCGTGTATAAACAAAAAAACATTCCTTTCAATAATTATATACCTTAGAATTATTATTACATACGTCATATATAGCTTTCCTATCTGCATTTATTATTTTTTGGTACTTACGTGTTGATGTATGTAGTTCTGCGGTTATTGGTCCAAAAAACAGTTAACAGTCCAAATAAACAGTTAACAGTTCAAAATGTTAACAGTTCAACCAGCTAACAGTCCAACCAGTTAACAGTTGAAAATGTTAACAGTCTAACCAGTTAACAGTTGAAAATGTTAACAGTTCAACCAGTTAACAGTCCAACCAGTTAGTTAACAGTCCAACCAGTTAACAGTTTAGAATATTAACTGTGTAACTGTTGGAGGGATAGTGTGTGTTAGTTAGATGTACGAGAGAATTAATATACGTACAGTCACTACAATGTCTGACTGCAAACTGACTGACTGACTGTATGTGTGTGTGTGTGTGTGTTTCTGTGTTGCCAGCAGGTGTGTTTGACGAAATATTCCCAACTTCAACATCAGAATTTCCCTTTTTACCTCAACCATTCCTCATCTATAATCTCAGCAGAATGTTTACCTCAAAAATTCCCTGTCTACTCTTGAAGATAATAGTCGTACACACATTTACCATTTTCTTGATCATTATTATATCATCTGGTAGAAAATTCCCCATATATTACTCTTGAATAATCTGTATGTAATTTCCCCATTTACTCTCGAGCAATCTTTATGTAATTTCCCCATTTATAACTTGAACAATCTGTATGTAAATTTCCCCATTAATATCTCCAATTCCCCCATGTCTAGTGAAAATACCCCATATCTAGCCACTCTGTAAAGGGGAGTAGGTTGGCATGCAGCAGGGATCCACGTGTGTTGATTATTTACTCGGTCTCCATGACGACCTGACCTACACACACACACACACAGTCCCTCCCTAACCAACCAACCTGTCAGTCAGTTAGTTATTCTCCTCCTCCTCCTTCACAACACATCTCTCACTACCATATTACACACACATACACATACACATACACACACACTTTATAACTATGAGGCCTTAAGTATAGAAAGAGAGGCTCTATACTTATAACGATCTAATTCACACACTCCCTCCCCAACCAACCAACCTGTCAGTCAGATAGTTCTTTTCCTCCTTCTCCTTCACTACACATCTCTCACTACCATATTACACACACACACATGCACTACGGTATTACACACACACACACACACATACACACTACGGTATTACACACACACACACACACACATATACTACGGTATTACACACACATACACTACGGTATTACACACACATACACACACACATACACTACGGTATTACACACACACACACATTACAGTATTACACACATACACACACACACATTACGACATTACACACACAAACACACACTACGATATTACACACACACACACACACACACACTACGATATTACACACACACACACACACTTTATAACTATGAGACCTTAGGGGGACGAGGGGGGGGGGGTTAAGGGGGTGCGGGAATAGGTTACAGGCTTTCTACCCACCCCAAGCCTGTCCCCCTATTCCCGCACCCCCCCAGTCCCCCCCCAAGCCTGTCCCCCTATTCCCGCACCCCCCCAGTCCCCCCCCCAAGCCTGTCCCCCTATTCCCACCCCCCCCCAGTCCCCCCACCCCAAGCCTGTCCCCCTATTCCTGCACTCCCCCCCCACTCCACTCCCCCATGCCTGTCTCCCTATTCCCGCACCTCCTCAGTCCCCCCCCACAAGCCTGTCCCCCTATTCCTGCACCCCCTTAACATTGTAAATATGATATAGAGATGAAATTGATATGAATAATAAACAAGACAGGATATTTTCTTTTTTCCTTATGTTGGTAAATCTGGAGCAACTGAATCCTCCAAACTATTCCAAGCAACAGAACACCATTATTTTTGTTCTTCTGGTTCTGTTTCCTGGCATACTTTGGAGGAATCAAGGCACTCCAATGTAACAAAAGTGAATTACTGTACCCACATAAAAGATTCACTATAATCCTGTTTGAAATATTAGCAATTGTTTAGAAGCTGAATAGTGGCAGAAATAGTGAAACAATTTTACAATTTAATAATTCCTTATTACTATAATATTTGTCTTTAAGGTTACTTTACAAAAACTTCAGTTAACAAGAAAAAAATCTTTATTGTGGAGAGTATTAATTAAGATGATTTAGAGAAGAAGCTATAGTAAATTTAGAATTTCATAAACTGGTTCTAGGAATTGTTTATGTAATTACGTTATTTACAATACACTGTCTTTACAATTACTGTAATATGAATGGATTACAAAAATACACTGGTATCATAGCCTACACTAAATGGCAGTGAGAAGTTAACATGACTTAATTCTAATGAAATGCTGACTTAGATATATCAAAGTACTTTATCTACAAATATAGCACCACTCCTAGGAAGGTATACTGGTATAGCATATTATCTGCAATTATATTTCTTACCAATATTAGCAGCAGTTACAATTTTACAAACCAAATGTTGAAATAATTAATGTGTTTCTTTAATATAACAACTAACCTGGTCTATAGTAACTCATACGTAACATTCACAAGTGAGCAAAAGTAGTTATTAGGTATTAATAACTGATCACATTCATTTTCTGAAATCACATGGAGTTCTTAGTGATTTTTATACACACACACACACACACACACACACACACACACACACAGACACACACACACACAGCTGCTATCTTAGTCTACATTATTTTTTTTTATCATTCCCATAATATTTATCAACTAACAACTCTATTATCAAGACAATTTTAACAGACTGATAAAAAAAACAAAAGCAATATTAAAATCTATAGGGACCAGAAACTGCTTTAATTTATTTCTAAAAAGCTCCTTCATGATTAATTAACGTCCAAAGAAGTAACCATCCTGATCCCTGAACTCTGGTGGTGGAGTAGGTAATATCGGGGGAACTCCACCTCTCCGTTTCTTCATACAAGTATTACAGCGACTCACACGGGACCTCAGAGTTCCTGCCTTCAGAGTCTGCTGCTGAGGTCTGCGGAATTGCTCCTCAAATTCAATGGTGGCGAGCCAGTATGAGAAGGCAGAGGGGAAGAGGTTACAGCGGCCAAGACCTGTACACTCAATGAACGGGTTTGGTCGGAAATCTTCAAGGCATGAGCCAGGGGATATGAGGGACTGACCTGAACCTTCTGCTCCTGAGTCAGTATGCTGAAAAGATGAAAACAAATATACATCAATCGTCAGAGATAAAATTGGACATTACACAGCAGAATCAGTATTAAAATTGGACATTACACAGCTGAATTAGTGTTAAAATTGGACATTACACAGCTGAATTAGTGTTAAAATTGGACATTACACAGCTGAATTAGTGTTAAAATTGGACATTACACAGCTGAATTAGTGTTACTTGTATTTATTGGTTGTGAAGAATTTAAATGGATCAATTTCTGGGTCTGACTTCCTTGGTTGTTTGATTCTGTTCGTTAACATCAGTAGCCCTCCAACACCCCAATATAAAATGATAGCACCCTTAAACTGATATATACAAGTTCTTACCATAATGAAGGAATAGCCAATCCATAATGAGTCCCATCCATCTGGACAGTCCGGAACCTCAAGTGTTTGGCTGTGCACTGCTATTATAAGTGATGGCGCTTCACACACCATACACCTGTAATAACAACAATGCTAATTAATAAAGCCTTCAGGAAAATATAAAAAACAAGTGACTAAAACATAACAGCCTTCAGGAAAATATAAGAAATAGTAAGTGACTAAAACATAACAGCCTTCAGGAAAATTAAAAAAAAATTAATTGAGGAAAACATTACAGCTCTCAGAAAAATATATAAAAGGGGAATAGAGTGAAACATAACAGCTTTTAGGAAAATATCTAAAAGGGGAATAGAGTGAAACATAACAGCTTTTAGGAAAATATCTAAAAGGGGAATAGAGTGAAACATAACAGCTTTTAGGAAAATATCTAAAAGGGGAATAGAGTGAAACATAACAGCTTTTAGGAAAATATCTAAAAGGGGAATAGAGTGAAACATAACAGCTTTTAGGAAAATATCTAAAAGGGGAATAGAGTGAAACATAACAGCTTTTAGGAAAATATCTAAAAGGGGAATAGAGTGAAACATAACAGCTTTTAGGAAAATATCTAAAAGGGGAATAGAGTGAAACATAACAGCTTTTAGGAAAATATCTAAAAGGGGAATAGAGTGAAACATAACAGCTTTTAGGAAAATATAAAAAATGGGAATAGAGAAAAATATCAGCTTTCAGAAAGTTATTGATATCTATCTTGTATTACAATAGGTACACTCATGATATGTAATCCCTGACCAGAGACGAACGGCAGGCACCACACATATAGGCTACCCTACATTTGAACTCAGCCTCTATATACTGTATATGTGTACTGGGTGGGGAAATGAGCAATACCAGGCAATTCAAAGCTTTCTGCTCCTCACACTCTGGTTAGAAATTATGTACAGTACCATGAGTGTATGTACAGTACTTCACTCCATGTACAGTACAAGACATCTGGGACTTACTTTGATATGTATTTTTCTATATCTCGACCTGTAATGGGTGTCATCATCATTGGCATGGGTTCAGTTGTAGACAGCCAGTAAGAGTAATCATTCCTCTGGGAGAAGTCACATACATTGTTCAGGTTACAGAACAAGTATGGCATCGTGCTGAATTTTCTGAGGCAGCTTCCCGGAGTTCCTGTTTTGTATCACACCAAATTCACACAGTATTAATATAAGGGGGTGCGGGAATAGGGGGTCAGGCTTTGGGGGGTGCGGGTTTAGGGGGGTGCGGGAGTAGGGGACAGGCTTGGGGGGGGGTTTGGGGGGTGTGGGAGTAGGGGGACAGTTATTAAATACAATAAGTAGCTATCAAAACCTTATCATCACATTCACTTCACATACAAATGGGAAAAGATGTAAAGAGAGAGAGAGAGAGAGAGAGAGAGAGAGAGAGAGAGAGAGATTAGCTTGAATTATCATCAAGTTATGAGCCAGAATCAAACATAAACTTTATTTATTTAACTAACATGAAAGAACCAGCCAGAATCAAACATAAACTTTATTTATTTAACTGACATGAAAGTCTCAGAGAACCAGTACAGTACATATATTCCTTACCTAAATCTTGGCCATGAGCTCTGTGATTACCCATGACATGAAGAAGAGAGTATCCTTCCCATAAAGGAGTAGTTCCAATTGGACATCGTGGAATATCAACCCCCTGAGAATGTCGAGTAATGAGATAGCCACGTGATCTTGGAGGGGGCCCAGGAGGTGCTGGCTCTCCGGGCAATCCTGCAAATCCTGCAAACCAAAATATGAACCCAATTTTACTGATGTTATATTTTTTTACTTCACTTTCTCTATAACTTTACTAACATATTACACTGTGGTTTGTTTATTTACTTTGACAACAACCATACATACATATTACACTGTGGTTTGTTTATTTACTTTGACAACAACCATACATACATATTACACTGTACTTTCTTTACTTTCTCTATAACTTTACTAACATATTACACTGTACTTTCTTTCTTTACTTGACAACAACCATACATACATACATACATACATACATATTACATGTGAGAATAATGTTTTTTTACCTGGTGTTCCTTGAGTACCAGGCGCACCGTCTTGTCCTTGAAGGCCCTTAAGACCTTTGGGTCCAGCCTGGCCGGGGAAACCTCGTCGACCATTGTTACCAGGTAATCCTTTGTCACCCTTCCCACCATCACGCCCGGGCTTGCCCATATAGCCAGTGTTGCCAGAAGCACCTGAAAAGAATGAAAACATTTAAGTGTAAAATGACATCACTATAGGCAGGAGATATCACAAACCATAATACTATACTGGAGTTATCAAATACTATGTCATATTCAAGAACATATCATGATGTATACGATGGTGTAGTTCCAATACAATGAAACTATAGAGTCATCGTACCAGTACCACACCAATACCAATACCAACAATGTGATGGATGATGATGTTTATATTACACATTTGAGATTTCTAATGATAATAAATTTTTTATGTAAATATTTTCATCACCTGGCAAACCGATGTCTCCTCTTGCACCTGGCTGACCTGGAATGCCATCAAAACCAACAGCACCTCTATCACCAGGCTGACCCTATAGTAATATAATTATATGACATTATAATATGACATCAAAATATTATAATATTAATATATATGACATTAGAATATGACATCAAAATATTATGATATTAATATATATGACATCTGAATATATGACATCAAAATATATGACAATAAAATAGCGTATATGATATTAATATATATGACATCAAAATATATGACATCAAAATATATGACATTAAAATATATAACATTAAATTAAAATATATGACATTAGAATATATGACATCAAAATATATGACATTGAATATATGACATCAAAATATATGACATTGAATATATGACATCAAAATATATGACATCAAAATATATGACATCTGAATATATGACATCAAAATATATGAGAAATTTTGTGTGAAGTTAGCCAACAATACTGTATTAAAGGGGTAATTCGCTTTTCTTACATTGGAGCTCCTCGATTCCTCCAAAGTATGCCAGGAAACAGGACCAAATTAACATATAAAAAAATAATGGCGTTCTGTTTTGCTTGGAATAGTTTGGAGGATTCACTTGCTCCAGGATTACCAACACAAAAAAACATGAGGAAGATAATACTATACCGTACCTTCAAGCCAATAAGTCCAGGTCGGCCATCCAATCCAGGTCTTCCAAACTCTCCTGGGTCTCCGGATGTACCTGACTGACCTGGGAATCCAACACGACCCACATCTCCTTCCATACCCTTTTGTCCTTGCCGTTGTGGATATCCTCTGACACCTGGCTCTCCTCTTTCACCCTTACCACTGAACACAAACATACACAACTATAAATTTCTTAGTTGTAACTGAATTATATGTTAGGGGGGGGTGTGCGGGAGTAGGGGGACAGTCTGGGGGGTGCGGGAATAGGGGGACAGTCTTGGGTGGGGTTAGGGGGGGGTTAGGGGGGTGCGGGAGTAGGGGACAGGCTGGGAGGGGGAGGGTTAGGGGGGTGCGGGAGTAGGGGATAGGCTTGGGGGGGGGGAGGGTTAGGGGGGTGCGGGAGTAGGGGACAGGCTGGGGGGGGGAGGGTTAGGGGGGTGCGGGAGTAGGGGACAGGCTGGGGGGGGGGGAGGGTTAGGGGGGTGCGGGAGTAGGGGATAGGCTTGGGGGGGTGCGGGAATAGGGGGACAGTCTTGGGGAGGGTTAGGGGGGTGCGGGAGTAGGGGACAGTCTTGTGGGGGGTGCGGGAATAGGGGGACAGTCTTGGGGGGGGTTAGGGGGGTGCGAGAGTAGGGGACAGGCTTGGGGGGGTGCGGGAATAGGGGGACAGGCTTTCTACCCACCCCAAGCCTGTCCCCTATTCCCACAACCCCCTAACCCCCCCCCTCCCCCCAGCCTGTCCCCCTACTCCTGCACCCCCCAAAACCCCCTGCATGAATGAATATCTTTGTGTTTATATCTGGTGTTATAAGCTGTTGGTTGGAATAACATGTACAGTTGTTGTTGTTGTTGTTGATGTTCTCCCAGTGTAGCAGAATGGCCTCCTGCTACACAGACCCTCGGTACACTCTGGTCGCAGTGAAAAAAACAAATTAAAATAAATGAGGGGTTGGTCCTATATGCATGCAGTACTTGGGATTAATGTCTGTCTGATGTCTGTGGTGATTGTAATTATTTAGTGTTGTACAGTAGTAATAATAATAACACCTTGTATATGGACATACCCTGGACCTCCCTGTATACCAGGTGTTCCTTGAGGACCCCTGAAGGCACCTTTATCTCCTTGTAATCCAACTTGTCCATTTAATCCTGGCAGTCCTGTTCTTCCTTGGGACCCTGGCCACCCTACAAGTTGAAAGAATATATTAAGGAGGTGCCAGAATAGAGGGACAGGCTTGGGGGGGTTTAGGGGGGTGCGGGAGTAGGGGGACAGGCTTGGGGTTTTTTTTTGAGGGTGTGGGAGTAGGGGGACAGGCTTGGGGGGGGGGGGGTTTGGGGTGTGTGGGAGTAGGGGGACAGGCTTGGGGGGGTTTTGGGGGGTGCAGGAGTAGGGGACAGGCTTGGGGGGGGGTGCGGGAGTAGGGGGACAGGCTTGGGGGGGGTGCGGGAGTAGGGGGACAGGCTTGGGGGGGGGGTTAGGGGAGTGCGGGAATAGGGGACAGGCTTTCTACCCACCCCAAGCCTGTCCCTCTATTCCCGCACCCCCCCAAACCCCACCCCCCAAGCCTGTACCCCTATTCCCGCACCCCCTTAAGATGAATACCAGAAAGGAAGCATCAATTAGTTATTAATACAGTACACTACAGGTATATAAAGTACAAAAATATATTACTGTATTCTGATTTGAACTGGAAAATTATCTGTTTGATTTAAAATTGTCCCCAAAAATATGACATCATTAAAAGTCATATACACCAAAAAAAAAAAAAAAAAAAAAAAAAAAAAAGTTTGAATAGGTCACTGAAGTCCATCTTACCTCTATCACCGGTTACACCATTCCTCCCTGGTCTGGTGGTACCTGGTAATCCCTTAGCACCATCTGGTCCATCTGGTCCAAACAGACCTGGCTGACCTTTCTGACCAGGGATACCAGGTCGTCCAGGTCTTCCAAGTCGACCTCCAATCCCCTCCTGACCAGGTTCACCTTTTCTCCCAGGTATTCCTGTCAAAATGTATATGTTAATAAGTTTACTCCATCACTTACATGTATAGTATTTATATTTATTCATCCTCTCTAAGATAGTTATTTAATCCTTTTAATTCTCTTTATGTCCTTGGCTCTTCATAAAATTTTATTATCAATATTATTATCATTGTGATTATTATTATTATTATTATTAATTAATATTATCCATATTATTATACCTCTTGGTCCCTTGGGTCCAATTATACCCAAGTCTCCTCTGAAGCCTGGTTGTCCTGATAGTCCTGGTAGTCCTGGTCTCCCTAAGTCTCCTGGGCTGCCCTGTCAATTCATAAGTTATATGTTTAGTTGTCAATATTTCCGTTGGTTAAGAGGAGTAACCTGCTGTGGAAAATAAGGAGGTTCTGATTCCTTTAAACTATGCCAGTAAACAGAATTCCTCCCTATGAGACTACAAAGATGTGTTATTTATGACAGAGTTTGGAGGAATATATTATGTGTTCTAATTTGTTTACATCAGGTTATTCAAATGAAGATCTTTCAGTATCACCTACACTTGAAATATTCCAGTGACAAAAATCATCTCCAGTAAATAAAGGATAATTTAAATATTACTAGTAAGGTGCCTTTATAAACTGTGAATAGTAAATAATGGTGTAAACAAGAACACCTTACCACAATACCAGGCAGACCAGGTAAGCCAACTTGACCTGGGGCTCCTATAAGTCCTCTACGTCCAGGTTCACCAGCTTCAGCAGGCAGACCACCAATAGTAATGCCTGGACGTCCTCGGTCACCAGTGGGACCAGATTCACCTTTACGACCAAGCCTTCCAACCAAGCCTTGTGGACCTCTATCACCTCGGGTACCTGTTATCAAAGGATTTTTTTTTTTTTTTTTTTTTTCTATATGTTCCGACACTAGACATAGGCTTAATCAAGCCCGTTACCATGGCCCAGGTCAACTGCTGCTCACACACACACACGTCACGACTTCCGAACTGGTACCCAGACACAGAGGGAGGGAAGTGAGGGTAATTCCCAAATACTGCAGCTGTTATGGTACCAGTGAGGGTGTTTTACGACGTTCGGTGGCCTTATAGTTAGTGCCTCAAACTCAAATCGGAAGAGTAAATATTCTCAGGCCCTCACCTGAGAGGATCGAACTCCCGACCTCTAGGTTATGAGTCCAGAACACTAACCACTCAGCCACCTCCCCTATGCTGATGACTGCACATTTGATGCTAAGTTAACATTTGACCTCAGATCTGTGTACAGTATATCCCAAGATGATGTGAACTGTATGGGTTTTCAACTTGTGAAAGTCAGGAATGAAGAATGTGTCCTGGAGTAGGCTACATATGCAGTGGCAGATTCATAATACTGTATTTTTGAAGTCTTTGGGATTTTAGAAGAGTACATTATTCCAGCAAGAAATCCTGACATACTACTGAAGATTGGTAAATATAACATGGAAGTTACTATACAACAAAACCAGTAAAGCATCTTTGGGTTAATATAAAACAAACTATATATAGTAAACCAAAGTAATAGTAGTTGTTACCTGGAAGACCATTACGTCCTTGAAGACCTAGTGGTCCTTTACGTCCCCTTGTTCCTGGTAACCCTTGAGGTCCGGTCATACTACCACCAAGTGAACCTGGCAGTCCATCATCACCTTCTAAACCACGTTCTCCTTTTCTACCTGGTCGGCCCATTAGTCCCATTGTTCCCTAATGATAGTGACATTATTATTATTATTATTATTATGGATTTATTACAGTTAAAGTATTAATGGAATGTGTCCTTTAAATTAACTAACATGACTACTTCAGTCACTAAATGTTAAGGTGATGATGATCATTATTACATCTACTGTACTATAGTCTGTATTAGGACCATTATATATATATATATATATATATATATATATATATATATATATATATATATATATATATATATATATATATATATATATATATATATATATATATATATATATATATATATATATATATATATATATATATACTCATTAACAATTTATAAATAATGTACTACATTTGAGTGACTGTACTTTAGAGTGTAATTATATATTGTATATCTTAGTATAATAAAACCTAATATATTTGGGTAAGGTATTATTTGTAGAGAACATCAGTATTACTATACCTTTACACCTTGTCTGCCTGGTGTACCTGGTGTTCCAGTAAGTCCTGGAGGTCCAGTACGACCCTTGGCACCTGAGTAATTAATACCAGGTAACCCTGGTGCTCCTCTAATACCAATGATGCCAGGTAATCCATCTGACCCAGGACCTCCAGGTATTCCTAAAAACATTAGAACAATATTGTATGTTATACTGTATGTACAATACTAACATATTACACTATATATATAGCTATAGGGTGTTTGGAAAGTTTCTGTACATTTGATGCTTATAAATATGTACCTGTACTGTATTCATTATAGACAATCATAATCTGCACTTTCTCTCATGAATCATTTTAAAATCATCTCAACATTCAGGACACTAATAATAATAAAGGCATAAGTGAAGTAGTCTCTTGATATATGATGATTAAATTGATCACTATCCTTTACACACAGGATCAGTTAATTATTTAAATTAGTGTGTATGGTAATGACTAACAGAAACCTGGCAAAACAAAAAGTGGTCTTCAATGTGGGACTAAGTGTAAAATGAAGTAGTGGATAATGAATAACACAAGCCTGGGAAAACAAAAAGTGGTCTTCAATGTGGGACTGAGTGTAAAATGAAGTACTGTAGTGGATAATGAATAACACAACCCTGGGACAACATATGGTGGTCTTCAATGTGGGAATGAGTGTAAAATGAAGTACTGTAGTGGATAATGAATAACACAAGCCTGGCAAAACAAAAAGTGGTCTTCAATGTGGGACTAAGTGTAAAATGAAGTAGTGTATAATGAATAACACAAGCCTGGGACAACATATGGTGGTCTTCAATGTGGGACTGAGTGTAAAATGAAATAATGGATACAAGTATTTATTAATAGTATATCCAATTATACAGTATCTAACAGGGAAATAAAAATATAAATAAGACATATATATATATATACCTGGATCACCATCATCTCCGTGTCCAGAGAAGGAACCGTTAAGACCTGGCGCTCCACGGAAACCAATCTCTCCAGGGAAGCCCTTCTGACCCTGGTAACATAAACATTATTAATTATATGGTTAAGGGGAAAGTTTTGTGTTGGTAAATCTGGCGCAACCTAATCCTCCAAACTATTCCAAGTAACAGAACACCATTATTTTTGCTCTTCTGGTCCTGTTTCCTGGCATACTTTGGAGGAATCAAGGCACTCCAATGTAACAAAAAAGAATTACCACCTTAACAAGTGATGGAGAAAAAACATTCGGTGAGACAAGGAATATAAAAGTTTCTATTGAGATACAAACGGAAGAGAGGCTTGGGGGGGGGGGGGGGTTAGGGGGGTGTGGGAATAGGGGACAGCATGCTTTCTACCCACCCCAAGCCTGTCCCCCTATTCCCACACCCCCCAAACCCCCCCCAAGCCTGTCCCCCTATTCCTGCACCCCCCAACCCACCCCCAAGCCTGTCCCCCTATTCCTGCACCCCCCAACCCACCCCCAAGCCTGTCCCCCTATTCCCGCACACCCCAAACCCCCCCCAAGCCTGTCCCCCCTATTCCTGCACCCCCCAAACCCCCCCCAAGCCTGTCCCCCTATTCCCGCAGCCCCCAAACCCACCCCAAGCTTGTCCCCCTATTCCTGCACCCCCCAAACCCCCCCCAAGCTTGTCTCCTATTCCCACACACCCCAAGCCTGTCCCCCTATTCCTGCACCCCCCAAACCCCCCCCAAGCTTGTCCCCTACTCCCGCACCCTCTTAATAATAACAATAATAACAATAATAATAATAACAACAATACCTGTACAGTATCTGAATGAGTACAAAATATAAATCTTAATAATGAAAAAGCTTCGGGAAACAGGTGGAGCTTTTATTTTTTTTAAGGAGTGAAATATACAAGTGTTACAAAATAAGGAGTGAAATATACAAGTGTTACAAAATAAATACTTACATTTTGTCCCGGGTTTCCATCGAAGCCACGACCACCTCTTGTTCCAACGTCACCAACTATTCCTTGAGGGCCACTTGGACCATTACTTCCAGGGATTCCAGGACTACCAGCAGTACCTTAGACAATGATAGTAATTAATCTAAAGTTTACTAATTAAAAAGGAAAAGCATTAGGTAGCATTCATTAAATATGAGACAGTAAAATAGTACATGTATATATATGAAAAATACAGTACAGTAAAATAGTACATGTATATATACGAAAAATACAGTACAGTAAAATAGTACATGTATATATATGAAAAATACAGTACAGTAAAATAGTACATGTATATATATGAAAAATACAGTACAGTAAAATAGTACATGTATATATATGAAAAATACAGTACAGTAAAATAGTACATGTATATATATGAAAAATACAGTACAGTAAAATAGTACATGTATATATATGAAAAATACAGTACAGTAACGTGTAGCAATTCTGATTGACGAGAAATTCAAAGGTAAATAAGAGAACTAATGAATCCCCCTATTTCCGCACCCCCCAAACCCCCCCCAAGCCTGTCCCCCTATTCCCGCACCCCCCAACCCCCCCCCCTCCAAGCCTGTCCCCTACTCCCGCACCCCCCAAGCCTGTCCCCTACTCCCGCACCCCCCCCAAGCCTGTCCCCTACTCCTGCACCCCCCAAAACCCCCCCCAAGCCTGTCCCCTATTCCTGCACCCCCCAAAGCCCCCCCCAAGCCTATCCCCTATTCCTGCACCCCCCAAAACCCCCCCCAAGCCTGTCCCCTATTCCTGCACCCCCCAAAACCCCCCCCAAGCCTGTCCCCTATTCCTGCATCCCCCAAACCCCCCCCAAGACTGTCCCCTACTCCCGCACCCCCCAATCCCCGCCCCCAAGCCTGTCCCCTACTCCCGCACCCCCCAAACCCCCCCCCAAGCCTGTCCCCTATTCCTGCACCCCCCAAAACCCCCCCCAAGCCTATCCCACTATTCCCACACACCTTTAAGTTAGCATACAGTACTATACTTATAATATTTTATTAAGTTTATTATTGTTATTATTACCTGGTGTTCCCATGGCTCCTCTTGCACCTTTAGTTCCATTCAGTCCAATATTTCCAGGCAAACCAAATATCCCTGGAACTCCATCAGCACCCATCCCTCCTTTAGGTCCGATAACACCACGATAACCACGATCTCCTTGTAGTCCCTTGTATCCTTGTACTCCTGGTATACCTGGTGATCCTACAGGTCCAGGGTCACCAGGTAGACCAGGGAATCCAGGTGGTCCTTGTTTACCAGCAATACCAAGTCTACCAGGTACACTCTCTCCTGTCTCACCTTTCTCACCCTGAATATATAGCAAAATATTACATACTACTTTATTCTATCTCTTATAACTTAATTACATACTACATACTTTACTCTATCTCTCAATACTACTTTATTCTATCTCTTATAACTTAATTACACACTACTTACTTTACTCTATCTCTCATTAATTAATTACATACTACTTTACTCTATCTCTCATTAATTAATTTCATACTACTTTACTCTATCTCTCATTAATTAATTACATACTACTTTACTCTATCTCTCATTAATTAATTACATACTACTTTACTCTATCTCTCATTAATTAATTACATACTACTTTACACTATCTCTCATAAGTTCATTAAATATCAATAACAATTTATTACATACTGTATGAACCCTAAAAATAAATGGGTTAATGTACTTTTAGAATATATATAACCAAGTAAATGATAGAAATAGTTAGTTACCCTCCGTCCTGAAATTCCCAAACCTCCTGGTGCTCCCTTTGGTCCTGGATTACCTGGTACCCCTGGAGCTCCAAAATAACCTTTAGTTCCAGGCAAACCATTGGGTCCTGGATCACCCTTCACACCTAGACTTCCTGGGAATCCTTGTGAACCCAAGCGGCCATTAATACCATCTTCTCCACTCTCACCTTTCACACCTTTAAGGCCCTGTGGAAATTTGTAAATAACATCTTACTTTACCTTTATAGGAATTAAAATAAAAAAATTCATAAATAATATCATACATTTAATTTTTTGTTTTTCTTTTCTTAAAAGCAAAAAAGAGAAAAAAAATAGTTTTGATGATGATGATGTTGTTGTTGGTACTTACATGAAGCCCTGAACTTCCAGGAAAACCTCTATCACCCTTCCTTCCAAAGCGACCTCTGTCTCCAGGAGAGCCAGGATAACCTTTAGCTCCAATAATTCCAGGAGTAGAAATACCAGGTGGTCCTTTAGGGCCTAATGGACCATCTAATCCAGTGGGACCTCTGAAGCCTTTATTACCTATAGCACCTTTGTCACCTAGGAAAAGTAAGATTTTTTAAATAATTTTACTATTAACCACCAACACAAATTGTTGATAAAAAAAAAATGCATTGGATTTTCAGTCACAATAATGAGGTGACTTAATGTTTACCTATGAGATATAAAAAAATGTTCATCAGATATCTTGTTTTTGTTTTTATATACAAAATATCAAAACATTCCCAAAACCTATCACCAAATTACCTGGCCGTCCTTTTGGTCCAGTATACAAGAGTCTGTCTGCCTGATTAAGATTGGAACTTCCTGGTGGTCCTGGTGGTCCTGGCAGTCCCTTTGTACCTTTATACCCACTGAAATATATTATATCCAACATTACCACAATATACAGTACCTGGTATTGACAAATATGGACAAATCAAACACAAAGTTGTGCTCATCTGTCAGTTCTCAGACATAGACTAAGGAGTTTTCTCAACCTACATTTATAGACATACTGTATAGAGAACTAAAACATTTACAATCAAGGGTAATGGTTCTTATCCAAATCAGGAAGTTTTAAGTAATGGAATAAATTTTTAAACCAACTGTAAAATGATCTTTGTTCACTTTATATGCAATAATTTCAAAGTATGACAAAGTAGTAGTGTAGTGTATTATTCACTGAACATATCACACAGAACACATTAACCATTTTTCCTTACTTTAGTCCTGCATTTCCTTTGATCCCTTTGCCTGACTGTCCAGGTGCTCCACGTTGTCCTGGTACACCGTTAGAGCCGGGTTCACCTTGGTTTCCAATTTCACCCTTAAGAAAACACATAAAGTTAAGGAGGGAATTTGGTGTTGGTAAATTTGGAGAAACTGAATCCTACAAACTATTCCAAGCAACAGAACACCATTATTTTTGCCCTCCTGGTCCTGTTTCCTGGCATACTTTGGAGGAATCAAGGCACTCCAATGTAACAAAAGCAAATTACCATCTTAATCAAGAAATGCAGCACTGTCCAAGTTTCATTTTATTTTTTTTATTTTTTTTTTTGTCAATGCTAACCATTTCTCTTATACTGTACTCTAATGCTTATTTATATACAAAAAGGAACTTGCTAAGTTTTATCTTAACACTTAATGTTTTGAGTGCAATAAAACACCACAAATCACACATAGTTGGAAAATGGGGGAAGTATAATAGTGAAGTAATCATTGCTGTGTTCATGTCTTCTGTACAGTAAAAAGAAGATCTCAAAGAAAGAATTAGGAGAACGAGTGAAGGACAGTACGTGATCCGATTCTACAGTGGCTTTGGTTTGTTATGATCCTCCCCAATCACACTTGGTCCGTTTTAATTATATCCAACGACAAACTCAGTATCCATATCCACAAAATCTGTCGGGTAGTTCCATTATTACCATAGTTTCAAAGTGGAGTCATCAAATTCATCCAATAATTCACTCATGAGTCATTTACAAAGTTTAGTTTCTTTTGTTAGGGTGTTTGCAAACCAAAGCAAACCACTGTGGAGTCGGCCCAGTGACGGTAAAAACTTAAAAAGGCATCCTGAATAACATACCCGCCTGAGAAAGAAGGAGAACAAAAGAAAGAAAGTGACATTAAAGAGGCATCCTGAATATAAAACCTTACCCTCCTGCCCCGAAATCCTTGCTGTCCATCAAATCCTTTGTCTCCTCTTAAACCTTTAAGACCAGAAACTCCGGGAAATCCGACGCTTCCTTTCCGACCCTTAACTAATTCACTTTGTAGTAATTCACCTCTTTCTCCCTTCCTTCCAGTTCTACCAGACAGACCTGTAAACAATCATACATTTGCCATCATATTTACAGAAGTACCGGTATGTCTATTGTAGTTCCCATGCAAAATTTAAAAAAAAATTTAAATGAATATCCAAAGTAATAGTTGATTAATTACACTATAATTGAAAATATATGACAACGTACCCACAGCTCCTGGGACTCCATCCATTCCTCTTAATCCAGGGAGACCATCATCTCCTGTAGTTCCTTTTGGTCCTCTTCGTCCAGTAAGACCACTTGGTCCTTGTTGACCAGGTAATCCATTAAGACCTGGTTCACCTCGGTCTCCATTATCACAGGGTTGTCCTGGAGATTAAATTAGTAAAGTTTTCAAATTATATTCCTGTACTGTGTAAGAATATAATATATTTATATACTAAACCAACTTGTCTATTGACAGTAATAAATTCTATAAAAACGTACTTGGTGCTGGTATACATGTGTCTCCCTTTACACCTCTACGACCCTGGAAACCATTTCTACCCTTAGGACCCATGAATCCAGGTTCACCAACAGGGCCTTGGAATCCCTTAGGACCTTTTGGGCCACGAATAGCAAATCCTCGTCCAGGAGTTCCCTTTTCACCTGAAAACCAATATCAAAAGATAAATTTGAAAATAAAAATAATTACAGTACACTGCTTTATGCTATACATGTATAATGACCTAATAGCTATGATCTTTTTCACAAGATTTAATATTCTGGTTATAAACAAGTACAGTATTCATCAAAATTTATATAAAAATTAAAACAAAATGCTACACAGGTAGTACACAAACTATCATAGTGTAACCAAAAAGGAAAACCATATTATTGTGACAAACTTTCATCTGGTATGGAATATAATATGGAATCATCAATAAGAGTTGTTATTGTTGTTGTTGTAATTGTTGAAGTCCGAGCAGCTCCATCATCATAAGAATATTGTACTGTTATAATCCGAATCAATCAAGCAAGTCAGAATCAAATCAACCAAGTAAGTCAGACCCAGAAATTGATCCATTTAAATTCTAGTCGTACCCACGGGGAATCGAACCCCGGACCAGAGAAATCTCAGGCAGTGCTTCTACCGGTTAAGCCATAAGAGTACTCCACTTTTGTAGCTTTCAAATTCTGCCTTTAACTCTCAGGTCCGGCCATTACAGTACCACATATACACACCTGCTGGACCCGATAATCCCACAGGGCCACGTACTCCTGGAATGCCTGGAATACCATCAAGGCCCTTCTCTCCCTTAGTTCCAAAGTGAGTTCCTCCAGGTACACCTTTCAACCCTGGGATTCCTGGAGGGCCACTGACTCCCCTCGGACCACGCACTCCAACCCGACCCAAAAACCCTGAAAAAAAAACATTAAAACATTATCCATACACAATTGTCTATGTATATACAGTATCTTTAAGAATGATAAAAAAAGCCCTGAAGAATACATTAAAACATTATCCATACACAACTATGTATATACAGTATCTTTAAGAGTGACCTAAAACCCTGAAGAAAACATCAATATATTACTGTATACATTATTCATACACAGTTATATACAGTATCTTTAAGAGTGACCTAAAACCTTGTCATAACCTTTGATGAGTGGAAGAGAATAGGACTTATCAAATATCTAACTCCATAAATGCCAACTACAGATTTGTATATATTTAAAATGATGATGATGATGATGATGATGATAATAAACATCAAAGTCTTACCATCATCTCCCGGTTCTCCTTTCTCAGATCGTCCTTGGTTCCCTGCCTCCCCAGTTGAACCAGCAGGACCTGGTTGGCCTGGAGGTCCTCTGAACCCTAAGCCTCCAGGTCGACCATCAAATCCATCAGGTCCTGGAAATCCTGGGGGACCTGTATGACCTTGAGGGCCAGGTGGTCCCTTATATATAAAGGTGTCTTCTGGATCATAAATACCAGGAACACCAATATCTCCTACAGGTCCAGGACGGCCATCTAATCCAAGCTCACCAGGGCCACCCTACAAATTATATAGAAAAGTATTAATCCTAAGTGTAACTCTTAATTATATTCATTATTCATTTTGCATTTCAATTATTGGTATTAACCCATGACTCCTTAATATCCCATTGTTAACCATTGTAACATTCCATTACTAACCATTTATCAAATATTAAAACAAAACAAAAAACCTTATTAATATCTGTAACACAAGTTTCATGTACACATACATACCTTTTCACCTTTGGGTCCAGAATATCCAGCCAATCCAGGAGAGCCTTTGAAACCTTTGTGCCCCTGAGGACCTCTTTGACCCGGCCGTCCCAGTTTACCCTTTTGTCCCTCCCTGCCACGCTCTCCCTGGACACCCTTCCCACCAAATGGTCCATCTTCACCTATAGGACCAGGGCTACCTTCAATACCACGTGGACCAGGATAACCACTCTCACCGAGGCTCCCTTTGATTTGATGTGAAGTAGGAGGACCTCTGTAAAATTATATCAACATTGAAGTAGTAGGACTTCTGTAAAATTATATCAACATTGAAGTAGTAGGAGGACCTCTGTAAAATTATATCAACATTGAAGTAGTAGGAGGACCTCTGTAAAATTATATCAACATTGAAGTAGGAGGACCTCTGGAAAATTATATCATTATAGTATATGGAAAAAAATATATAGCCTCTCTCACCGAGGCTGTCTTTTATTTGATGTGAAGTAGTAGGACCGGTAGTTTGCCCAGGTTAGGTCCCGGTAGTCTGCCCAGGTTAGGTCCCAGTAGATTGCCCAGGTTAGGTCCCGGTAGTTTGCCCAGGTTAGGTCCCGGTAGTCTGCTGTGGTCTAGGTTAGGTTAGGTAAGGTCAGGCTAATTTCAAAATGCCCCATTTGAATATGCCCGAAGAAAATAGTCTTGGAATGGTTTAAATAAGTGGGTAATGAAGGTAGTAAAACAACCGTACGCAATAACGGCATTTCTTTCAATATTTACCGGTTTTAGTAGCCCAATCAAAATTTACCAAAAAGGAAACGAACAAACTTACTCAACATAAACATATCCCGGATCGCCTCTGTCTCCTGGATCTCCGACTTTGGCTGGGAAGATTGGTGCTGGGTCTCCTGGATCACCCGGACGACCAAGTGGCCCAGGATCTCCAAGTGGACCCTATGAAAAAAAAGGAATAAAAAAAAAAAAGTAAAAAATTGTGGATTAATATTATTGACCATTACTTTTAATATATATAGTACAGTATAGTTATAATGGGGTTAGTACAGTGTTAATAGTGATAAATTTGGAGCAACTGAAAATAATAATAAAAAACAGTAAAAATAACATAAAAATTGTGGATTAATTTATATTATTGACCATGACTTTTAATATATATAGTAGAGTATAGCAGAGTTATAATGGGGTTAGTACAATGTTAATAGTGGTAAATTTGGAGCAACTGAAAATAATAATAAATAACAATAAAAATAACATAAAAATTGTGGATTAATTAATATTATTGACCATGACTTTACGTATTAAAAAAAGTTAAAAACAAAAACAAAACAAAACCAACCCTTACCATCAAACCCGGAATACCATAATCCCCTCTGGGTCCCCTGGGTCCTGGTGTGCCCCTATACCCCCTGGGGCCTGGTTGACCCGAATCCCCCTCGTCTCCCTTAATGCCCCTGGAGTTTGGGCCGCCTTCCCCTGGTTCACCCACGCGGCCTCTCGCACCTTCGGGACCTGTCGGAGCATTTGTCGTTAATTAAGGGGGTGCGGGAACAGGGGAACAGGCTTGGGGGTGGTGGTTAGGGGGGTGCTGGAGTAGGGGGACAGGCTTGGGGAGGGGTTAGGGGGGTGCTGGAGTAGGGGGACAGGCTTGGGGGGGTGCGGGAACAGGCTTGGGGGGGGGTTAGGAGGGTGCTGGAGTAGGGGGACAGGCTTGGGGGGGTTTAAGGTGGTACTGGAGTAGGGGGACAGGCTTGGGGGGGTTTAGGGGGGTGCGGGAGTAGGGGGACAGGCTTGGGGGGGTTTAGGGGGGTGCGGGAGTAGGGGGACAGGCTTGGGGGGGTTTAGGGGGGTGCGGGAGTAGGGGGACAGGCTTGGGGGGGGGTTAGGGGGGTGCTGGAGTAGGGGACAGGCTAGGAGGGGGGGGGTTAAGGGGGTGCGGGAGTAGGGGACAGGCTTGGGGGGGTTTTGGGGGGTGCTGGAATAGGGGACAGGCTTTCTACCCACAAATAAAGGGAGAGGAAGGCTTAGTTTGACCCAATATGTAAAGAGATAGAGCCTTAGTTTGACCCAATATGTAGAGATATAGCCTTAGTTTGACCCCTTTCTTCCTTCTTAATAGTTTGACCCAATAATAATAATAATAATAATAATAAATAACAATTGAGTCCACGTGATAGTGACGTGTATAAATAAAGTGTGGGTCATCTAGTGGGACAGAAGAGAAGCTACGTACGGTACCAACAACATCACCACCACCACCACCACCATGAAGCTCCACCACTGTCTCATCTACTGACACACACCCTACAGTCCTGAGGTTGAGATATGGAAAACAAAACACACACACACACACACACACACACACACAACAACAAAAAACGTGATTGTTGTTGTTGTTGTTGTTACGCCTCACCTGCAGGTCCTCGTAATCCCGGAGGTCCTGGTGTGCCATCTATTCCTCGAGTACCATCCGTCCCATTACACCCATCAGGACCTTCACTACCCGTGGCTCCTTCCAACCCGGGTAGACCTGGTATACCCGCTGTCCCTTGAAATCCAGGCATACCCATTTGACCTCTGATGCCTTTCTCACCCACGGCTCCTGAACTGCCATAGTCACCTCGCAGGCCACCGGTACCTGTAAAGAAACACATACATATTGAGTTATTGACTGGCACCTGTAAAAAAACACATAACATATTAAATTATTGACTGGCACCTGTAAAAAAACACGTAACATATTAAATTATTGACTGGCACCTGTAAAAAAACACATTACATATTAAATTATTGACTGGCCACTGGTACCTGTAAAAAAAACACATTACATATTAAATTATTGACTGGCCACTGACACCTGTAAACACACATAAAATATTAACGTTGATATAGGACCTAGTGTACAGTAGAAGATGATGAAATTTAACACATAATATACTGTAGATCCTTTTAACACACACAGGCTCAGTAAAATCACTTATATTTACTGTATATATTTGCTCTGATGTACACCCGAGCTCGTAAATTCGCGACCACGTACTTAGATGTTTATGCCATTTGAGCTGGTAACATTTATTTGGGGAGGAATAAACAGAGTAGGTGGAACATAATAGAGTGACATGATACAATCTTTCACCTACAATGAGACCTTCCCCACACAGTGTTACCAGCTCAGCAGATGACATAAACATTTGGGGACGTGGTCGCGAATTTACGAGCTCGACTGTACAAGGTGGAAGAACCGAGTTGGTCAATCTGGAGCAACCGATTCCTCCAAGCTATTCCAAGCAACAGAACACCATTATTTTTGTTCATTTTGGTCCTGTTTCCTGGCATATATACTTTGGAGGAATCATGGCACTCCAATGTAACAAAAGTGAATTACCCACCCTAATAATTATCAACAACTAAAAATGATCGGTGAGTCGAGTAGATTGAGGCGATGAATGGCCGTAGATTTATATTCCTTAAAAAAAAAAAAAAAAAAAAAAAAAAAAAATTCGTGGGACCATTTTAGAACATTTTATATATTTCTCTATTTATAACTTTTTCTTTCTGTTGCAACTTACATTATGCAACCAAAGCAACCAACACATACACACACACACACACACACACACACACACACATATATATATATATATAAACGTAAAAACAAACACACACATACCTCTTGATACATATATACATACATACATACATAAACCCAAGCAATCGTAAAAATACACACACACACACGTAAGTAACTCTTCTTCATATCATACCTATTAACCAACACACACACACACACACATGAATATACCCAAACATTCATAAAAATCGTGTATTGCAATCAACACACACACACACACACACACACACACACACACACACACACACACACCAGCCCCCCCCCCCACACACACACATAACCCTAATGATAACCTCGTTGGAGTATAAATAATAATTACCCATCGGTCCTTCAATCCCAGAGTCTCCAGGAATACCAGTCGACCCTTGAAGTCCAGGTATACCATTAGACCCCAACACACCCTTCTGGCCCTCACAGACACATGTGTAACAGTTTAAACACACCTGAAAATATATGTGTAACAGTTTAAATATATGTGTAACAGTTTTAATATATGTGTAACAGTTTAAATATATGTGTAAATATATGTGTAACAGTGTAAATATGTGTGTAACAGTTTAAACATACCTGTAAATATATATGTAACAGTTTAAATATGTGTGTAACAGTTTAAACATACCTGTAAATATATATGTAACAGTTTGAATATATGTGTAACAGTTTAAATATATGTGTAAATATAGGTGTAATAGTTTGAATATATGTGTAACAGTTTAAATATATGTGTAAATATAGGTGTAATAGTTTGAATATATGTGTACCAGTTTAAATATATGTGTAACTGTTTAAATATATGTGTAAATATATGTGTAACAGTTTAAACATATGTGTAACAGTTTAAATATATGTGTAACAGTTTAAATATATGTGTAACAGTGTAAATATATATGTAACAGTTTAAATATATGTGTAACAGTTTAAACATACCTGTTAATATATATATAACAATTTAAATACATATGTAGCCTAAATACAAACAATAAGTGATCATTCATAATCAGAAAATTATAACAAGTGATATATAATTATTAGTAATAAAAAAAAATATATCTATATATACAGAGGGTGATTCATCATTCCATGCATAAAATAGAATGTTTAAATATATAACCTGCTTGGATAATTCTAAGCAAATATATTCTCTATGACCAAATGTCGAATTATACATAGTAGTTTATCTGTTATCAATACATTAAAAAATTTATAATACTGTATTAATGAAGGTGAAAAGTGAAGATAAACTCACCTATATTTTGTACATCTTTATTTATTGATTAGTGTATGTATTTATTTTTGGTATAATGAAAAGAATATATTAAAATTATTGTTTCAAACGTTCATCATCTGTAACTCATTCTCTGCTACAAACATCTCAAACATCTCCTTATAAATCTAGGTGAGTTTCTCTTCACTTTTCGCCTTCATTATTATAAGTGTTGTATTATATATGTATTGTAACAGTTAAATTATGTAGGATTCGACATTTCATCATAAGAGATATTTTTGTTTAGAATTATCCAAGCATGTATGTCATCTTTCAAATTAATGCATGGAATGATAAATCACCTTGTATATATATATATGGAATTAAAAATTTATAATAATCCCTCGTTTTCCGGGAATTTTATGTCTCCAGTGTGTGTTATTTGATAAGCCTCGTTAATTACGGGCTTTATGAAGGGCCAAAATAAAAAAAAATTCCTAACCATACTTTCTAAAATGGCACTTGATTACTTTCCAACCTTCGTCACTCCAAATAAAGTCTACGGTTTTACCAACCCACATTCCATTCTCATCCTAATTAATATAATAATAATTATAATATTTATTTATTCCTGGGTTGGTCTTTTTAGGTGTACTGTAGGTGGTAATAAATAATTACTTTTAAGGTTTATAATGACCATTTATTCTGTAAAATGTTATGGTAGTCCGTCTGTAAGGTAGTGAGGTATCTGGTCCACTATCTGACAAACAAACAGCAGTGATTATATAACCCTTCACAAATTGTGTTGATGAAAGTAATCATAAAATGCAGTGAGGAAAGAAAATTAAAAATAATCAATAAATATTACGATTTAATTACTAATGTAAAGGCACTGTTATAACACTATAACACTATATTACTACTACTCTTATAATGATATTCCACTCACTATATATATATATATATATATATATATATATATATATATATATATATATATATATATATATATATATATATATATATATATATATATATATATATATATATATATATATATATATATATATAATGAGTGGGAGGATTTAACATATATATATATTTACATACCTTAGCCACCGTTGAATGACAACATAATAATATAATAAGTATAGATGTAAATGATGATAATGTAACAGAGTTTATCCCTGCCATAGTGTGTGTGTTGTAGTAGTAGTAGTTCCTAAGGCTGGTGTTCTACCGTTGTTGTTTAGCCATGACACAGGCAAGGAGCGACGTACACCTCCTCTTGCCCTGTCTCTGTCCAACTGAAGCTGCTTCTTGTTAGAGGGGCAACCCTCCCACAGGCGAGGTGCTCAACTAATGCTATATTTACATCATAATTTTACCCAATATTTCCTATTATACACAACAAACTATAGAATTACATTGATATATAACCTATTTTCTAACGTACCAATAAAATAAAATAGGTCAAAGTATAGTTATAATGATGTGAGATGTATATTTATATACTCGTTGGCATCTGTAGGGTAGAGTGTGTTGGGTAGGAGGTAAGCGTCTGGTTGGCTCTTAGCTTTGGGTAGGACAGAGTAGCTTGAGACTCGGTAGGGGACGTTACTCCGTGGTCATCCAGGCTTGTGTGTTGCTCCTTCGTGTACAGTTGCAGACAGTTGAAGCTGAAGGTGTCACTAGAGTATGGTTTTGGTGTAATGATGGGGGGAGAAACCGGTGGGATGAACTATTTGACTCCACCAACCCTACTTAGGGGCTATTTATTGTAAGTATAAGATTTTATTTTTATGTTTATTGTAAGTAGTAGATTTTATTTTAATGTTTATTGTAAGTATATGATTTTATTTTACGTTTTTTTGTAAGTATAATATGCACTTTAATGTTTTTGGTAAGTACATTCTTCACTTTACTGATTATTGTAAGTACATTCTTTACTTTACTGTTTCTTGTAAGTATAACATTTTATTTTACTGTTTCTTGTAAGTACATTCTTCACTTTACTGATTATTGTAAGTACATTCTTTACTTTACTGTTTCTTGTAAGTATAATCATCTTTTTACTGTATTTTGTAAGTATAATCTTGTATTGTACTATTTCTTCTATTTTACTGTTATTTGTAAGTAGGACTCTTTTACTTTACTGTTTCTTGTAAGTAGGACTCTTTTACTTTACTGTTTCTTGTAAGTAGGACTCTTTTACTTTACTGTTCTTTGTAAGTATAATCTTCTATGTCACTTTTTTTTTGTAAGTATAATCTTTTATTTTACTTTAGTGTTTATTGTAAGTAGGACTCTTTTATATACACTTTTATTATTCACTTTTTATTCACTTGTTATTCACTTTTTATTCACTTTTGTTAATAAATACCATACATTATTCACTTTTGGTAATTAATACATACATATATTCACTTTTTATTCACTTTTGTTAATTAATACAAACATTTATTTATGTATTTTTATTCACTTGTTAATTAATACATACATTTATTTATTTATTTTTACTAATACATACATTTATTTATTTATTTTTTACTAATACATACATTTATTTAATTATTTCTATTAATACAAACATTTTTATGATTGCAGGTGTGCTTTGGTTTTGCTTGGAGCCGTACACACAACAGAATCGGTAAGTACCAATAATAATAATAATAATAATAATAATAATAATAATGATGTTTATTAGTCAGGCGTTGCAAAATATGAGGTCCGTGTGTGTATGTGTGTGTGTGTGTGTGTGTGTTAGAGAGAATGTACGCGTGTATCTGTGTGTGTGTGTGTATGTGTGTTAGAGAGAATGTACGTGTGTATCTGTGTGTGTGTGTGTGTTAGAGAGAATGTACGTGTGTATCTGTGTGTGTGTGTGTGTATGTGTGTGTTAGAGAGAATGTACGCTTGTATCTGTGTGTGTATGTGTGTGTGTGTGTGTTTTAATTATTTGTTAATTTTTCATGTGTGTGTGTTTATGTGTGTGTGTGTCTGTGTGTGTGTGTGTTTTAATTGTTTGTTAATTTTTCATGTGTGTGTGTTTATGTGTGTGTGTGTGTGTTTATTTTTTATTTAATTTTTCCTTTGCTTGGAATAGTTTGGAGGATTCCCTTTGCTCCAGATTTACCCCCCCCCCGCCCCCCTCCCCCAAATCCCCCCTAAATAGGATGTGGTTAGTTTATTTCCTTTCATTTATCGGGGTTTTGACGTCCCTTCGCACCCGACCCGAGTCTCTACTGTGGTTCCCCTCCCTCCTTTCCTTCTCTTTCCTTCGTGTTTATTGTCCTTCCTTTCCTTCTCTTTCCTTCGTGTTTATTGTCCCTCCTTTCCTTCTCTTTCCTTAGTGTTTATTGTCCTTCCTTTCCTTCTCTTTCCTTCGTGATTGTTGCCCTCCTTTCCTTCTCTTTCCTTCGTGTTTATTGTCCTTCCTTTCCTTCTCTTTCCTTCGTGTTTATTGTCCCTCCTTTCCTTCTCTTTCCTCTCTATCGTTGTCCCTCCTTTCCTTCTCTTTCCTCTCTATCGTTGTCCCTCCTTTCCTTCTCTTTCCTTCGTGTTTATTGTCCCTCCTTTCCTTTTCTTTCCTCTCTATCGTTGTCCCTCCTTTCCTTCTCTTTCCTTCGAGTTTGCTGTCTTTCCTCTCTCCCTCCTCCCTCCTCTCCTCTCCTTCTCTTTCCTTCTCTTTCCTCCCTCCCTCCTCTCCTTCCTTTCCTCACTCCCTCCTCTCCCTCTCCTTCACTCAAAACAATAATTATTCACCCCGTCAAGGAGAGACCCACCAAGATTATTATTATAGCTCTTTTGGACAATTAAAAAGACCACAGAATCCTCCATACCATCCCAGGAAACAAATCACTTCAATGTTAAAAATAGGGACGTGTGTTTTGAGACATAGATTGGAGGATTCAGAAGACACTTTTGATAATTCTGGAGTCAATGATTCTTACAAACTATTCCAAGCAACAGAACAAACACCATTATTTTTGTGTTCTTCTGGTCCTGTTTCCTGGCATACTTTGGAGGAATCAAGGCACTCCAATATACCAGAAGTGTTGATAATAATAATAATAATAATAATAATAAAAATAATAATAAAAATAATAATAATAATAAAAATAAAAATAATAATAATAATAATAATAAAAATAATTCTCTCATCACATATACAAGAGGTTAATGTATTTATGGCATTGAAATCTCCCTTAGCTTGTGTTAGTGAGAATATTATATGGTTAATTAATTTAATATTGGCACCTATGTAGAGTAGCTGTGAAATTGGATACCTATAATATATATGTGTGTATTTTCTGTCCATCTAGGTAGGCTTAATGTAAATGTAAATCTTCTGTGTGTGTGTGTGTGTGTGTGTTCGTTTAGTAAGTGTGTGTGTGTGTGTTCGTTTAGTAAGTGTGTGTGTGTGTGTGTGTGTGTGTGTGTGAGGTTAGAGACAGTGTGAGATTGTGTCTGTGTTAATACGAGAGAGAGAGAGAGAGAGAGAGAGAGAGAGAGAGAGAGAGAGAGACAGTATATGACAGTGTGTGTTAGAGAGAGAGAGAGAGAGAGAGTATGTGTGTGTGTGTTAGTACGTGAGAGAGAGAGAGATAGAGACAGTATATGTGTGTTAGTGAGAGAGAGAGAGAGAGAGAGAGAGAGAGAGAGAGAGAGAGAGACAGTATGTGTGTGTGTGTGTTAGTACGTGAGAGAGAGAGAGAGAGAGAGAGAGAGAGAGAGAGAGAGAGAGAGAGAGAGAGAGAATAGAGAGAGACAGTATGTGTGTGTGTGTTAGTACGTGTGAGAGAGAGAGAGAGAGAGAGAGAGAGAGAGAGAGAGAGAGAGAGAGACAGTATGTGTGTGTGTGTTAGTACGAGAGAGAGAGAGAGAGAGAGTATGTGTGTGTGTGTTAGTACGTGAGAGAGAGAGAGAGAGAGAGAGAGAGAGAGAGAGAGAGAGAGAGAGAGAGAGAGAATAGAGACAGTATATGTGTGTTAGTACGTGAGAGAGAGACAGTATGTGTGTGTGTGTTAGTACGTGAGAGAGAGAGAGAGAGAGAGAGAGAGAGAGAGAGAGAGAGAGACAGAGAGAGAGAGACAGACAGAGACAGTATGTGTGTGTGTTAGTACGTGTGTGTGAGAGAGAGAGAGAGAGTATGTATATGTGTGTGTGTGTTAGTACGAGAGAGAGAGAGAGAGAGAGAGAGAGAGAGAGAATAGAGACAGTATGTGAGAGAGAGAGAGAGAGAGAGAGAGAGAGAGAGAGAGAGAAAATAGAGACAGTATGTGTGTGTGTGTGTGTGTGAGTACGTGAAAAGAAGAAAATGTATACGCACTACTCTACGCATGCGCAGACGACTGGGTGTGGCTGCCAGTATCTCGCCCCCTCCCCCCCCCCCCCACACACCGACCACCACGCCCCCCCCCACCCCACGCCCCCAACACTGTCTTTTGCTCCTCTGTTCCTTCAGCCCACAGCAAGATTTTGGTTGGGGGATGAACACACACACACACACACACACTTATTCGATTCCTTACACACACACACACACACACTTATTCGATTATTACACACACACACACACACACTTATTCGATTTCTTACACACACACACACACTTATTCGATTCCTTACACACACACACACACGCACACCACCCCTCTTCGATTCCTTACACTTATAGGGAAGAAGCTTGTTTGATTCGTGGCATAGTCAGGAGGAATCACAAGCCACAAATAAATCTCTCATACACTGTCACAGATAGGGTCCTCACTAAAGGCAGTACATGTGAAGGAAGGAAGGAAGGAAGGAAGGAAGGGAGGACGACGTGAGGAAAATAAATTAGTCGTAGGAATGTATTAATCTGAAGTGTAGTGAAGTCTGGGAAGTGGAAACAACTAAATCTCGATCACTTCAACTTCCTTCATCAGGCACTCGTCGTCGTTGTTGTCATTATTGAATCTGTCTATGTGTCTGGCTCACAGGAATGAAGACTATACGTGTTTTTATCAGAGATGAGTTTTGGTTTATTACTCCATTATTTTACACTCTCACAGACAGACTAAACAAAAATACACAAACTCACAGAAGACTAAACAAAAATACACACACTCACAAACTAAATTAAAATACACACACTCACAGACAGACTAAACAAAAATACACACACTCACAGACAGACTAAACAAAAATACACAAACTCACAGACATGCCAGACTAAAATACACACACTCACAGACAAACAAAACAAAAATACACACTCACAGATAGACTAAACAAAAATACACACACTCACAGACAGACTAAACAAAAATACACACACTCACAGACAGACTAAACAAAAATACACACACTCACAGACAGACTAAACAAAAATACACACACTCACAGACATGCCAGACTAAAACACACACACACACAGACAGACTAAACAAAAATACACACACACACAGACAGACTAAACAAAACTACACACACTCACAGAAGACTAAACAAAAATACACACACTCACAGAAAGATCAAACGTAAAACAATAATATCTTTTTAATTAACTTGATAAAAATGTGTCTGCTTCCTCCTTTTAATTAATTGTTTCTTCTTTTGCTTTATCAGTTTATTAATTAAGGGTGTAATTCACTTTTGTTACATTGGAGTGCCATGATTCCTCCAAAGTATGCCAGGAAACAAGAACAGGAGTAGATGAACAAAAACAATAATAATGGTGTTCTGTTGCTTGGAATAGTTTGGAGGAATCAATCGGGTGCTCCAGATTTACCAACATTGCACTTCTACCTTTGAGGGATTAGGGGGCAGGCTTGGGGGGGGGGGGGACAGGCTTGGGGGGTTGCGGAAATAGGGGGACAGGCTTGGGGGGGGGGTAGAAAGCCTGTCCCCTATTCCCGCAACCCTCTAACCTCCCCCCCCCCCCACAAGCCTGTCCCCCTACTCCTGCACCCCCCAAAACCCCCCGACCCCCCTAACCCCCCACCAATCCTCTCCCCCTATTCCCGCACCCCCTAAATATTAATTACGGTTGGATTATATTGTGTCTGAGAGTAAAAGTGAAGGATTATTATTGAGGACTGAGAAGGGTGAATGATCGACCTAGTTCCCCTAACCCATGTAGGGAGTAAATAAGGGTCGAGTCATGATACCATATTATCAGGGTGGTCCTTGAGCTAAGTCCCGTGTTGTTGTCTAGTATGGAGAATTTTCCCTAGACATGGGGAATTAGAGTTACCAATGGGGAAATTATATACAGATTGTTCAATAGTAAATGGGGAAAGTTCTACGAGACGAAATGGGCCTACAAAGGTGGTAAATATACGATTATCTTGAGGTAAACAGGGAAATTGATTGTAAATGTATGTAAGAGTAAATAGGGAATTTTTTAAGGTAAACAGGGAAATTCTGATGTTGAAGTTGTGTAAATTTCGTCAAGCAAACCTGGCAACACTGAACTGTTTAGACCACCATTAAGGGGGAAGTTTTGTGTTGGTAAATCTGGAGCAACTGAATCCTCCAAACTATACCAAGCAACAGAACACCATTACATTTGCTCTTCTGGTTCTGTTTCCTGGCATACTTTGGAGGAATCAAGGCACTCCTATGTACCAAAAAAGAAAAAAAGAATTACCACCTTAATATTAATGGTGGTCCGAAAGTCTTAATTGTCACCCCTTACCATACCACCAGCAAGGTTATAAAGGTCCACTATAAACTAACTCACAACCCACCCACCACTAGACTAACTGACTGATCCAAGATTTATCCTTAACCCAAACTGTTATGAGGACAGAGGTAAGCAGGAAGTTAACATGATGCCAGTACAAATAAACAGCATCATGACATCATCCCACGTTCATTCAGACAAAAAAACAGAGTAGGTTAGCATCATCATCGTGGTAGTGGTGGCATACCAGAAAGAGGGAGGGAATTATAAACAGGAAGTGAGACTGTGAATACAAACAATTATATACGTGTAGACTACTAACTTAGAAATGAATCGTGGCATACCAGAAAGACCCTGAAATATAATCATTCAGTGTTTTTTTTGTGTGTGGATTTTGAGAGATAGATAGAGAGAGGACTAAGTAGGAAGATAACGTAATATTACAATTAGGTTACACAAACATTATTGATTTAACTGCATTCTCATCAACTTTTTAACGAAATCAAATCAGACCTAACCAAACGGAATCAAGACAGACCAAACTTAACGTAATCAAACCAGACCTAACCTAACGTAATCAAACCAGACCTAACCTAACGTAATCAAACCAGACCTAACCTAACGAAATCAAATCAGACCAAACTTAACGTAATCAAACCAGACCTAACCTAACGAAAGCAATACAGACCAAACTTATCGTAATCAAAACAGACCTAACCTAACGAAATCAAACCAGACTTAACCTTAACGTAATCAAACCAGACCTAACCTAACGAAAGCAATACAGACCAAACTTATCGTAATCAAACCAGACCTAACCTAACGAAATCAAACCAGACCTAACCTAACGAAATCAAACCAGACCTAACCTAACGAAATCAAAACAGACCAAACTTAACATAATCAAATCCCTTGCCTAATAATCCAACACAAAGAAACCCAAAACATACAAAAAACTATATTCCTAAAAAAAAAATGAAAGCCAAGCCTCCTCGCTACCCTGGTAAGTCAA
Source organism: Petrolisthes cinctipes (assembly GCA_033782935.1). NCBI lineage: Eukaryota > Metazoa > Arthropoda > Malacostraca > Decapoda > Porcellanidae > Petrolisthes > Petrolisthes cinctipes. The sequence continues at coordinate 44,427 of JAWQEG010008638.1, forward strand.
ACAAACAGTGAAAATCCTCAGCAGCAAACAAGAGGGCAACAATTTGTAAACAGTATAGGTTTCCCAGCACCACTAATGAGGTCCAGATGTAAACAAGAGCAAGACACGTGTAGCCTATGGGTCGATTCCACAGTGGTATTTGTTCGTTTAGCTTCCCAACCAACCACACTTGTAAGGCTTCATTCATTATTTTCCAAAAGCTGAGTATCCACATTCACAAAATCTATTAAAACAGTTAAGGCTTCATTTTTTATTTTCCAAAAGCTGAGTATCCATATTCACAAAATCTATTAAAAGAGTTAAGGCTTCATTCTTTATTTTCCAAAAGCTGAGTATCCACATTCACAAAATCTATTAAAATAGTTAGATAATGATGATCACTGTATAGTTTACTCACCAAATTCATTAAGTAATTCACCCATAAGTCATTAACACGGCTAAGATTCTTTCGTTTGCGTGCTTACAAACCACTACCAACCACTGTGGAATCGACCCTCTGCCCCAAGTTTACCCTCAAGAGAACCACCGAGTCTTTAGGAGTGGAACAGAATTTTGCATTTTTTGAAGAATACAA
>JAWQEG010008639.1:0-2500 GCA_033782935.1 Petrolisthes cinctipes
GAAGTGAAAGTGTTGGGTGGTGTGGTGGTGGTGTTGGTGTTGCAGCGTGGTGCTCTGGTTACCCGTTTCCTCCTTGGTAGTGGCACCACCTGGCATCACCTGTTCTGGGCACCTCCTGTCACTGCAGCTTGGTTTGGGCATGTGTGTGTGTGGGTAGCGGAAGGTGGTGATGCCTGAGGGTGACTGAAGGCACGGCGCCCAGACTGACACTTCTTGCAGGTAGGAAAGTTGGGTGGACGGAGAGAAAGGGATCTGGCGGGTGGTTCTGGATGTGGGGTCAGTCAGTTGCTCGTGTCGGCAGTGTCGGACTCACACACACGCTGCTGCCACGCTCCACAGTGCCACAGTGCCGTCCATCAGTGCCAACCTCCTGGATATATGAATCGTCCGGATATACTCGACACTCAGACATTAATATACTTCCCACCTCGAGGGAAGGGAAGCCCGACACAGCACCCATCCGGAAACGACCAAATCAACGAATTCTCATCCATCCATCTATCCATCCATCCATCCATCCACCCTAGATAGTTGTGCTCTGTCAGTTGGTTGTGGTGATCTACTGTAGTGATGCTGTGCTGCCTCCGACACCAATAAAAACAAAAGACTAACAAACAAACCAGAAACGTATGGGGTCCGAACCTCCCCTTATTTACATTACATCAACAAACTGCTCCTTCTCCTTACCTTGCTGCTGTGGTGCCGTCCAATTGATGCTGCTGGTGATCTACTTCGTCATGATGTGCTTACTCAAGTTCTAAGCAGCATCCGGAGATCAACTGGGAATCATTATCACACGACCATATTTGAACCAGGTCTTGGAGTCATCAGCTTCGTCGTTGTCGTCTGTCTTCATTACTAGAATCTTTGAGAGGCGAGAGTGGTGGACGTGTGTGTGTGTTTGCGTGTTTGTGGTGACGCCGCGTTGACTCTGCTTATTAATATCCTCCATAAAATCACCCTGAAATCAATCAACACAGGGAGCACAACCGTCTCAGAAGCTGGTGGTGTTGTCGTCTATGATAAGAATCGTCGTGGTGAGAGTGACAGACGTGTGTGTCGACCCCCTAATAATATACCTCCTCCTTCCTTCCCTCTTTTCACTTTTCATTAACAACTTGAATCTTTTCTCTTTATCATTAAACTTCGTACTCTCACTTTCTCTTTTAATACTTCTGTGGTACTCTTTCCCACTCCACACTCTTGCTCTCTCACTCTCTCTGTTTTACACCGTTTCTATCTCTCTCCCTCCCGCGGTGAGAGCCCCCCCCCCCCGCCACCCTACCCCCGGCCAGGGTACCAGTGTCAATGAACTTGTTGTTGTGATGGTCGGTCTCCAGGATGCCCGGTCTGACCACGGCCATCCTCCTCTGTGTCTGCAGCCTCTCTCCTTCCCCTACTCTCCTCCCCCCTCCTCCTTCCACTCTCACTCCTTCCCTTCCTTAGATCCCTTCGCCTCCATTTCTTTCTCTTTCTTTAGGAGGTGATCAACAGCCACCACCTCCATATAGCTCTTGGGCTCGCCACCTACTGCCATCCATTCTTTCTTAGCTCTCCACTAACAACATTTAAACGTCAAATCAACAACTAATTCACCTTTAACAAAATCGACTCTCATTTCCACTGAACTCATCTTATCTTCGTCCCTATATTTCCACTGATTTTCTACGATTTGGTGTCTTCCTTACCACTGCTTTCCATCCCCTCTGTCTGCCCCTCGTCTTCGTAAACACCACACTGGTTGTTGGAGGCATACAACACCACCAACCAACCAACCAGCTACTCCCTCCCACCTGCAACTCCACAGAGACCAACCCAACGACAAAAAAGGTAGGTTAAATGGAAGCCTCTATTGTCATATACTTGCTTGCAGTGGCTCACATAATTATGTTTATTGAAAAGCCAAACACAGATTACTGATAAACAATAACAAGAATTGGGCAAGACACAAGGAACACCAAAGTTAAAGACCATATAAATTATGACCCAAGACCAAATCAAAGCATAGACTGATATGCTGCCCAAGTAAATGTATATAAAGACCATTATTAGAAAGACTACTACGAAAGCCATAATAAACTAAATGGTACAAATGAGGATGTGCAAAATTATTTCTACTGATAATTTTATGTGTAGAAGTCGTCATACCTTTATTACAACTCTGTACTAAACCCAAAAATGAGATCAAATGCTCACATCCATGCACGAAGTTTGTGTGTGTGTGTGTGTGTGTGTGTGTGTGTGTGTGTGAGTGTGAGTGTGTGTGTGTGTGTGTGTGTGTGTGTGTGTGTGTGTGTGTGTGTGTGTGTGTGTGTGTGTCAGAGTGCTTGCAACAGTCTCAGACCCAATTAGTTTCCTTGCATTTATTATAGTCTTTATCTCTATCATGTTATATTACAGTAATGGATAAGGGAAATTAGAAATATCGTGTTAAGTAATTGATTAATACTTGCCTGAAATATGTATCTCTGTTTTAGTTTATATTCTGAATCACATACCT
>JAWQEG010008639.1:7500-22500 GCA_033782935.1 Petrolisthes cinctipes
TTCCTTTTTTATGAACAATTAAGGGGCTAATTCACTTTTGTTACATTGGGGAGTGCCATGATTCCTCCAAAGTATGCCAGGAAACAAACAGGACCAGATGAACAAAAATAATGGTGTTCTGTTCTGTTGCTTGGAATAGTTTGGAGGAATCAATGGGTCCAGATTTGCCAACACTGCACTTCCCCCTTAATTAACGAGAGAGAGAGAGACGAAAACATTGTGTGAATGAATAGGTACTAACATAACCTTGACATCATTTCATAGATACCGAGCTTGCGAAATATGTGAAATAAATAAATGTCTTCGTAATATTGTGAGGTATGATGCTTACCTGTAATGTCTCATATAGTTTAGATACAGTTTTAATAGTGTGATAAAAAATCTTGTGTTGTGTTGTGTTGTGTTCGCATTGCACCTGTTGTTGTGTTGTGTTGTGTTTTGTTTTGTTGTGTTGCACTTGTTGTTGTGTTGCACTGGTTGTTGTGTTGCACTTGTTGTTGTGTTGCACTGGTTGTTGTGTTGTGTTGTGTTGCACTTGTTGTTGTGTTGCACTGGTTGTTGTGTTGTGTTGTGATGTGTTCGCATCTTTACAGTGACTGACAAAATCCGTGTGCTGCTTTTGTCAGATGATTAAATACGCTCAACAACAAATCAACATCTTGGCTCCAAAAATCAGGTGCTATTGATCGCAGTGTCAGAATAAACATAATGCTAAGGTGAAGTGCAAATTTACTGAACTACGTTAAAATAAGATTAACACATCAGTTGTCTTTCATGTATTCAACAGTAAATAAATAAGATGTAAATGTCAGGCCACAGACTATCCAACTAATGAGAACAGAGACTCAACACACACAAACTCAACATGATATCACAACTGAACAATTTCTAACTAATGGCGAGGGGTCCCAAAATATGACCCATTATTATGTTTTCCGTTTCAGCTCCGTCTTGCAACATATCCCTATTTAGCGTCTCAGCTGGAAATTATTGGCCTCCTCAAGACTACGACCTGACAGAGTGGGTTCATCTTGGGTTACCTCACACCGGCGACACACGAGAGAGAGAGACAGAGACAGAGACAGAGACAGAGACAGAGACAGAGAGTATGATTACCAAATTACCCTTGTATGGTAGCCAGAGTAGGTGGTTAGGTTGTGATTGACTCCAGGGTATCAATTTCAGTGGAGGAAAAGAACCCAGGGCCAACCAGTACTTAAGTGTGTGATAAATTACAGTAGGTGAGTTGGAAGCTATACTTATTACACCATATCAGTGACACGAACCAAACGACCTCAGCTGATGACGTATGTTGGTTGGCATTGATTGGAAGATTGAAATAGCCTCCAGTTCCCAGTAAGAATCTCATCCCTTAATTAATTAAAGGTGGAAGTGAGTGTAGTGTTGTTGGTAAATCTGGGCGCAACCGATTCCTCCAAACTATTCCAAGCAACAGGACACCATTATTTTTTGTTCATTTGGTCTTGTTTGTTTCCTGGGCATACTGTGGAGGAATCATGGCACTCTAATGTAACAAAAGTGAATTACCCTCTTTAACGTCCGTATATTGAGAAAGCCAAGTTTATATTCAGCTTTGCCTCTTTTTCTAATTAATACTAAAGTTGTAGTCGTTTCGTCCCAAGCTTTTACGAAAACTTTTCAAGATTTATTCACCGCTGTTGTCGAAAACTTTTATGCAACGTAAGAGACCTTGAAACTTACCTCATAAGCTATATTAAGGGGGTGTGGGAATAGGGGGACAGGCTTGGGGGGAGGGTTTAGGGGTGTGTGGGAATAGGGGGACAGACTTGGGGGGGGGGGGTTAGGGGGGTGCGGGAATAGGGGACAGGCTTTCTACCCCCCCCAAAGCCTGTCCCCCTATTCCCGCACCCCCCCCCCAAAGCCTGTCCCCTACTCCCGCACCCCCTTAAGCCAAGCATAACATGTGTACTTTATCCAAATTTCTCGTCATCATGAATGAACTCGCAGCTCGCTAACTGATGATTCCAACAATTTCTAAGTAAATGTGTGGAATGAGAATATTGCTAACAGTCACTTTTCATCACTTTGTATACTCCGCTTCGTAGGTGATAATTTAATTCACTATATTATGATATGGCTGCATTTGTGTTTAATTAATCTCTTTGTATAACAGTAATGCATCCACAGTTGAATGATATTGTTGAGAGTTCATTAGAAATATCACAACCAACACCTTTCGACGATTTGAAGACCTCGATGTTCACACACTATTGAGAATGGAGGTTGATGACGCCATGTTGGTCGTAGAGTTAACTGTACCAACAGATCAATCACCACAAACCGTTCCAAGTGAAGGTGCCAACAGAAAAAATAGTCGCCGAATATGTACACTCGCCAGCACTGCCGCGTGGACAGGGGCTCACACATATTCAGAGATGTAGCACCACTGTGATTATTTAACTCGAAACAATCCACGTGTGTGAGATGGAGTATCCTCGATACATTAGCTAATGAAGTGAACTTTGTTGCTTAAGGAACTACATCACTTTAATCTCTTAAACATATGAGCACTTGTACCACGCGGCAGTGCTGGCGACTGTACATACTTACGCCGTACTATTGACGTCGAAATTGCCGGTATTGCTGTGGCCCCTTTCTGACAGGTATGAGAGTAAGTGAGCGAATGAGTGAAGGAGGGAGGGAGGGAGGGTTTGTGGCTTGTGCAAGGAGAGAGAGAGAGAGAGAGAGAGAGAGAGAGAGAGAGAGAGAGAGAGAGAGAGAGAGAGAGGGGGGGGGGGCAGCTATAGTGAGTGGCAGGGGCCAGATCTGAAAGTGGTCTCGTTAAGTGGTCCATTGCGGTATGTGGAGTGATGACTTACCTACTCAAGTGCCGCTGTCAGTCATCTTCATGCCCAGTGCCAGGAAACCGTTCAGTGCCACTAACTCGTTCAGTGTCATTATTTCTTAAGTGTCATAGACTTGTTCATTGCTGATAGCTTCTTCAGTGTTATTATCCACCTCAGAGCCATTAACTTCCTCAGAGGCACTAACTTGTTCAGCGCCCTTTTATGTCAATTGTTTCCAACTTGCTCAGAGCCACAAACCCAATAATGAAATGCTTGTAAGTTTTTAAGTATCAATAACCTGCCCAGTGATACCTTTTCTTATACGTCATGGCTCGATTCAATAACCTTCTGTGAAATACTTTGTACTTTCTTAGTGTCCCTTTCTCTTCAGTGCTAACCTCTGCTTGTACAGTGACAACTTCTGCTTACTGTCACCTTTTACGAGTTTTAAGTTACCGGTAATTATATTTTGTTGGCAAAGTTAAAGTTTCCCAAAATTTCAAAACTGCATCCTTAAGAGCTACAACAAAGTCATTAATGAAGACATTCTATTTGTACAGTGCCAGTAACCCACTTCTCTGCACACACACACATACTCTCCTCCACATCCGCTTCACAAACTATACTTGACACGAATTACATTTTTCGAATTTTTGTTTCTCTCAGCGGTATCCCTACATACTGCACCACCACTCCTCGCCTCTTCCCTACACTTACGATTCATGCCAGCAGACCACTCCCACTCATCACTTCACCCGTCCACCACCTGCCTCGCCAATACACGTCTTCCCCAGCCACCTGCCTCACCCAACTACCATATGCCTCACCCTATATAAAGTCCCTCACCTCAACTAATTCATTACCTTCTTCACCCCTGCATGCCTACTGTATTGTACGTTACTTCCTCCACCACTTGCCTCACCCAGCTCTCCCTTGTACCTACTGTCTCACCTCTAATTCAGTCTTGCTTCACCCGTTTCACCTTTCATCATCTACCGTACCCCTCAGCTACCACACCCTTACCTCACCCCTCCACCACCTATCTACTTGACCCCTACTTCGCCCCTTCATCATCTACCTGACCTCTCCATCACCCTCCACCACCTGCCTTCCTCACCCCACGACCCCAGCAGAGACACAAGCGCCCTCCGTCACTCTTCTGGTGAGGCAAGAAGGCCCGGTAAACTGTCAGAATGATGGGGTGTGGCGGTGGGTGCTGGTTGAGGGGGAAAATTGTCTCTCTTCCTGGGTGATAATTTCCGGCAGGGAAGTAGTATAAACTTTGACTAACAACTCCCTTTCGACTCTGTCATCATGGCATGGGTCGGTGGGTCGTGCAGATGGTTCACAGTTTGTCAACTTCCTATAATTGATTTATACCTATGAATCTCACGAGAGTTGATTGACCCTCTCCCACACAATTGCAATGGAGTCTCTAGATTTCCACATCTGTAGGGGCAAGTTGAGGCCAAACTCTTTTCTGAGAGATCCAACTTTACATTTTGGATTATTAAGTTTCAGATTAAAGTGATTGTTTATTTATTAATTGATAACAAGGCAGTGGTGTTTTATTATATCGAATATATGTACACTTCACGATGTGAATATAGACTTGATTTCACAAAAATATTTTACCGACCATCATATAACTAACCTCCAATTTGTGAACAATAATTCAAAGGATGAGAAGGTCTGTGACTCCAAGGGTATTATGTTTGTGTCTACCGAGGAATATTTTGATATTTTGAAAAAGAAAAAGAAAAGGTCATTACAAAATGTCTGCAATAAAGCCCAACTAAAACGAGGGAACATAATTAATGTTGTTTATGATCACTGGTGCCATTTTTATGCTGACTAACAAAAATGAAAAGTCCCAAAGAAATTCACGTCGTCATCTGTTTTTTAGTCCCTCATTGTCAGTGTGTCCGGATATGAAGAATAATTGTTGATGTTGTTATTATTGTTGATGTTGATGATGATGTTATCGTTGATGTCACAGGAGAATAGAATCGTACTTGTTTGGTTGTGTTCCATCCAGTTGTCAACCTCCCAGTCATACTGTGTAATAACTCCCCCTATATAAAAATATTTGATTTTGACTTTTTTTTGGGGGGGTTGCCTTTGTGATCCTGTGTTGTTATTGCTGAAACTCAGGGGGAAAGATTTTTTTATTATTATTACAGAGACAAACCTACGTTTCCAAATTCGAATATTTTATCCATTGAGAACTTCGTTGAGCATGGCTGCAACTTAAGTTCATCAACAAGAATGATTCCCAACTCAAGCCAATGTTTCGAGGTGAGATGATTTCCCCAAACATTACCAGGAAACAGTTCACTTTAGTATCACCTAAGCCATTTGTTTTGTGTCATTAGCACGAAGAATAAGTAGCCTCAATATTGCCTATAAAATCATACTTCCTTAAGGGGGTGCGGGAGTAGGGGACAGGCTTAGGGGGGGGGGGGTGCGGGAATAGGGTGACAGGCTTGGGGTGGGTAGAAAGCCTGTCCCTATTCCTGCACCCCCCTAACCCCCCCCAAGCCTGTCCCCCTACTCCCGCACCCCTCAAAATCCCCCCAAGCCTGTCCCCCTATTCCCGCACCCCCTTAATTAATGGAGATATTCGTAGAAAGTACTACAACTGTAACCAATGACTTCTTACCTTCTCAGCCTCATTCCTAAGTCCTCAATATAATGGAAGTCAATTTAGAGGTAATACTTTTCCTATCATTTATTTGAAGTGGCTGAAGTTAAAGACAAATGTTATACGTCAGCTGTAACGCTTCACTGATCGACAAACTTCCTATACCTGTTTGAGTTATGGAGGAGGTCGAGATATATATTATTATTATTATTATTTTGTTTTTCCTGCAACTGAATTACACCTCTTCGTTAAATCTAATTAATCCTTTGAGTATCAGTACCGTTCTTTAAGGGGGTGCGGGAGTAGGGGACAGGCTTGGGGGGGGGGGACTGACTGGGGGGGGTGCGGGAATAGGGGGACAGGCTTGGGGTGGGTAGATAGCCTGTCCCCTATTCCCGCACCTCCCTAACCCCCCCCCCAAGCCTGTCCCCCTACTCCCGCACCCCCCCAAAACCCCCGCACTCCTCTAAACCCCCCCCCCCCAAGCCTGTCCCCCTATTCCCGCACCCCCTTAATATCGTATATAATTATTCTCACCAAGTCCGGAATATTATAAGTAAACTTGGATATGACCATGAGAAACTAAACATATTAAAAACATCTTGATTAGCCAATGTCTATGTAGTGTGTGTCCAGTGAATTTCCATCATCATTTAGCGCCAAACTATTTTTATCATCCGAGGAGAAACCACTGACACTGAGAGGGTTAATTAGGTAACTTATCAGGTTTCCTATAACAGCAAGATAGAATAGTTTTTTTTTTTTTTCAGTCCATGATGGTTGACAAACAAACAATGTAAAAAACCAAAATATTGTGGGGTCGTAAAGTTATATGCAGCTTAGATACGAATGACTCCTCCAAACTATGCCATAATATTGTTTCTTTGCATAATTTGAAGAAAATGTGTAGCTTTCAGTATTAATTGCTGGCTTAATATTTCGATCCTCCAGAGTATGGTATGCGATGGTATGATCAGAGAAGTATGATGATGCAGTATGATGATGAGGAGGATAAGGATGAAGTGCAGTGTGTGTGTGTGTGTGTGTGTGTGTGTGTGTGTGTGTGTGTGTGTGTGTGTGTGTGTGTGTGTCTGTGTCTGTGTCTGTGTCTGTGTCTGTGTCTGTGTCTGTGTCTGTGTGTGTGTATGTGTATGTGTATGTGTATGTGTATGTGTATGTGTATGTGTATGTGTATGTGTATGTGTATGTGTATGTGTATGTGTATGTGTATGTGTATGTGTATGTGTATGTGTGTGTGTGTGTGTGTGTGTGTGTGTGTGTGTGTGTGTGTGTGTGTGTGTGTGTGTGTGTGTGTGTGTGTGTGTGTGTGTGTGTGTGTGTGTGTTTAAGGGAGTATACCAAAACTGACAGGAGATTTTCACCTAACAAAATATTTCCTCTGGTAGACTAGACCACGTAACAACGACTGAGGTATCTACTTATCAAAGGGAGATGATCTTGTTGGTGAACTGGAGGGCTATCGATTCCTTCAAGCTATGCCAGGAAACAGACGACCTTAATTTAACTAACTAATAAGGTGATAGATGTGTTTCGTGGCATAGTTTGGAGGAACCACCAGTATTTCCTTCCATTTGCCAACCCAACAAGAGAATCTCCCCTTAAAGTTCTCTGTAGCTCTCTGGCTCCGTCGACACGAAAAAATTTGTCGTCTACCATGACTTGTGCTTCAGTGGAGAGAGACATGAGGAAGAAGTACCGACAGATGAGAATGCGGAAGAAACTCTAGATGAAGATAAAGACTTCTCACTCATCAAGTCAGATAGTGGATAATAAATAATGTAACAAATGGTGGAAACAAGGATGATGATGATGATGATGATGATGATGATGATAATGTTGAAGATGGAGATGAAGGTAATAAGTTGAATGATGATGTTGGATGAAAAAGATGAAGGTGAAGATGATGATGATAATAATAATGCTGATGATAATGATGGAAATGAAATAGATAGATTGAGAATGATGATGATGATGATGATGATGGTAATTAATGATGCTGGAGACGAAGGAACTCTGCCTGAAGATAATAATAAAAAATACTGATGATGATATAATGATGATGATGATGAAGATGACGACGACGACCTCCTCATGCTACAGTTCGATACCTCAGCCCGAAACTCAATATACATGACATTCTATTGCCTCATTCTCTAAATCTGTGAGAACCTTTCAGATGTCCACATGCCGAGTGTCAGGCTTCAGTGTGTGAAAAAGTAAACAATAGCTTGCGATCCGCCGGTGGTTTTCACTTTCCCCGACGTAGTTTGGTTACTGTTTGGTTGTTTGGTTGTTTGGTTCATTCATTCTCTTGGGGTGATTGGTTGGTTGGTGTCTGGGGTTAATTAAGGGGGTGCGGGAGTAGGGGACAGGCTTGGGAGGGGGTTTGGTGGGTGTGGGAATTGAGGGAGAGGCTTGGGGTGGGTAGAAAGCCTGTCCCCTATTTCCGCACCCCCCTAACCTCCCCAAGCCTGTCTCCTACTCCCGCACCCCCCTAACACCCCCCCCCCCAAGCCTGTCCCCCTATTCCCGCACCCCCTTAAGTTAAGTTGGGCTGGTTTGGTTGGTTCTTGAGTAGATGTTGTTGTTTTGATTGGGCTTACTTTTGTATAGTACGTATGTTTTTGGGCCCGATCCTTAATTAAGTTTTGAAGGTTTACACACACACACACACACACACACCATAGACTCCTCCCTTACACACCCTTTCCTTCACTGCTACACACACACACATACACACAAACATAGACCCCTCCCTTACACATCCTTTCCTTCACTGCTACACACACACACACACAAACATAGACCCCTCCCTTACACACCCTTTCACACATACACACACACACACCATAGACCCCACCTCACCCTCAGTAAGTCCCTCAAGTCGACACGTGAATAGCTCGTCCGTCATGGGTGTCAGACTGCCCGGGGATCATTACTTAAGTAGCCTTGTAGTCTCCCACAGCTCCATCCAGTCGGAGGTCGGAAGTTGAAGGCTGAGAGGGTAGTCGGGGGAATGGGTGGATGGTTTGTGAGGAAGAAGGATTTAGTGTCATATTGTTTCTCTTGTGGTTGTGTCCCTTTTAGTCCCGTGATTTAGGGTCCCAGTGATGTAGAATAATAAATAAATAACGATTTTTCATTCTTCCAAATTTTGACACGAAGCCACATAACTTTATAATACAAGATTCTGGTCCATGTAATATTTTGATGGAGTTTGTAGTAGTGTTCAGTATTTTTTTTTTTTCTGACAGTATCACACGTCCAATTAAGAGGGGGTATTACAGTTTTGGTAAATCTGGAGTTAATGATTTCTCCAAACTATTCCACACAACAGGCCACCATTATTTGTATTAATTTGGTCATATTTCCTGGCATACTTTGGAGGCATCAAGTGTATTATTACCCCCTTAAGAGTTTCGGGTGATATTCTAGTGATCCCTGATTCAGTCTCATAAAAAAGCGAACTTGTAACTCTTAGATAGTTTTTCCCCTTTGACAAATCAAATAATCTGGTGTTAGTTCAGGCATATAATTTTCTGAGAAGTAGACCAGAGTTTAAAAGGAAAGATGAAAATCCCTTATAACATTTTAACTATAGAGTAGTATTTTCCTTCGTAAATAAAAATCGTCTGGTGGTCGTCAAAAGCAGATGCATTAACCTTCACTTTCTTCTAATGGATGGTCAGGTTGCTGCATATAGTTCAGTTTGCTTTGTATGGGGTGAGATGTAGAATAAGGGAAAGTAATAACAACAGGCTTTACGGTGCAATTATTATTCGTAGAGGTTTGTTGTCATCGGTTCTGACGTCATTTCCTGTTCCTTGGTATATAATTATTATTTCCTGGCCTGAAGAAATTAACACACTTCATTAACAAAGCAATCAGTTCTTGGCTAATTAGATATAAGTACTAATTTCAGAACGGTAAATAAACAGAAAGGGAAACTAACAGATAGATAGATAGATAGATAGATAGATAGATAGATAGATAGATAATACATACAAGGGGTTAAGAAACAAAATTAACACGGTATTGTGTTTATGATGTGAAACTCTAATTTAAGCCTGGGTTATATTAGATAATTATGGGTTTTATATTTTATCTAACAAGGGATCGAGTTTATGACGTAAAGTTCTGTAATAACACATACATCCTTTTTCTTTTCTTGGGGCGAAACTCAGGCATCAAGTTTTTGCTCTGTAACACGAGAGGGATATTTAAGGCTGGAGTTTATTAGATTATTTATGGGTTTAATTAATTGCATCATATATTTCCCGGGTGAGGACGACTGGGTCACGTCCTGCCTGCCTACCTCTCCTCGCTACCAGGTGAGGAGGGGAGGAAAAGTGCTGAGGAGGGATGAGAGAAGGTGAGAGAGAGGAGGAAAAGTGCTGAGGAGAAAAGTGAGGAGGGGAGGAAAAGGTGTGAGAAGGAAGAGGAAATGGAGGAGGGGAGGAACGGAGGAAAATTGTTGAGGAGGGAAAGGAGGTGAGAGAGGTCGAGTCCCGAGGGAAGTTAGACAGGGGGACTGTTGAGGAAGGTTAATTAAAGATGAGTGCTGAGGAGGTGAGAGGTGGGGAGTGCCTGTACTTTACTATACAGGCGACAGGCTACGATACAGTCAGTCAGTCAGTCAGTCAGTCTGGTCCAACACGACGAAGTTTTTGAGAGAGTTGTTGTTGTTGTAGTTCCCCAGACTGTCTGGCCGAGCAGTCCCGAGTCTGGTTGACCGAAGCCGCGCAGATGCTCGGACTCCCAAATGGGAGTCAGGGTGCTTTTGAGATCTGTTTCTTCGAAGGCAACAAACGAGGGGACTGCTGGCTCACGGACATGTACCCCCGAGCCAACATTCCCACCGTCTGTAGTCTTCCTTGTTGTGCCACCCAATCGGGCGATCTCGTCGGCTACCCAGAAGGAATGAAAGATAGTAAGAGAGACAGACAGAACAGGCCAGGGTGTGGTAGAGGATGCCAGATTCCTCGTTTCTGGATAGAAGCAGCCCTCACCAGTTTTGAGAGAGTTTGACCCTCCACTCGTCCACCCACCCACCCATCCACCTGTCTCCACCTCATGACTCACTGGGAAAGGTTCTTGAGAGTGTTTGACCCTCCACTCGTCCACCCACACACCCACCCATCCACCTGTCTCCACCTCATGACTCACGACTCACTGGGAAAGGTCATGTGTAGGTGAACGTTATCTGTGAGGTGGAGCGAGGTCGATCAGGCGTCACAAGGTTCACGGGGCCTTTCATGCGAGACGTTCCAACACTCTTTATCTGATAGCTTTTGTTAAATACACACACACACACACACACACACACATACATACATGCTTACTCGTACACATATACACATGCTCACTCGTACACATACACACATGCTCACTCGTACACATACACACACACACACACGTACACACACCACACACCTATATCATTACACACACACCTATATTATTACACACACACCTATATTATTACACACACACACATACGCACACACCTATATTATTACACACACACACACACACACACACACACACACACACACACACACACACACACACACACACACACAAACACACACACACACACACACACACACACACACACACACACAAACACACAAAACAAAAAGAAAACCTCAACTTTCCATTTCCCTCAGAGCGTTGGTTTTCTACTCGTCGCTCACAGCCATGGTTTTGGGGAGAGTCATATTCGAGAAGAGAGTTTCATGACACACCCGATGGTTGCGTATAATTATGTGTGTGTGTGTGTGGTAAACAAGAACATTGGTGGTGGTGGTGGTGGTGGTGGTGGTGACGGTACGATGGGTCTGTAGTGTGTGTCTATATGGTGGTGGTGGTGGAGGTAACGGTACGATGGGTCTGTTGTGTGTGTCTATATGGTGGTGGTGGTGGTGACGGTACGATGGGTCTGTAGTGTGTGTCTATATGGAGTTATCGTATCGGCACCATGCACACCCTATCGTTCAGACCACGGATATTTTTGCTATGGTCTAATTGGTCCTTGTGGTGGGATGGCTCAAATTAATTATAATATTGTCTTATGTTATCGTTTCCAAGAGCATGATATCATATTTTCTATTAATTTCGTTCAGTAAACAAAATAATATATAACTTATGTTTACCCCTGGGTCCTATTGTTTTTTTTTTTTTTTTTTTTTATTATGATTATTATTATTATTATTATTATTATTATTATTATTATTATTATTATTATTATTATTATTATTATTATTATTATTATTATTATTATTATTATTATTATTATTATTGTTATCGTTTCCAAGAGCATTATACTGTATTTTTTAATTAATTTCGTTCAGTACAGCGATATATACAACTTTTGTCTGGGTCCAAGTAAAGGGGTATAGCCTGCTTGGTTGTTGGCAATACTTTAAAGGGGAGATTCTCTTGTTGGTAAATTGGAAGGCTACTGATTCCTCCAAACCATACCACGAAACAACAGATCCTTTATTAGGACCATTGGGGGGGCGTCTGTTTTCTGGTATAGTTAGGAGGAATCAGTCGCCTTCCAAATTTACCAACAAGATAATCTCCCCTTAAGGTTTGGGGGGTGCCCTTTCCGACCCGAGCTGCTCCCTGTCTTTTCCACAATTGTCCCTCCTCTCCTTCCTTCTCTCCTTCCTCCTCTCCTTCCTTCTCTCCTTCCTCCTCTCCTTCATCCTCTCCTTCATCCTCTCCTTCATCCTCTCCTTCCTCCTCTCCTTCCTTCTCTCCTTCCTCCTCTCCTTCCTTCTCTCCTTCCTTCTCCTTCTTGCTTGTCGTCCCTCCTCTCTGTCTCTTTCTCGACTGTGACTACAAGATATTTCTGGAATAGAGAGTTTTCATTTTCAGTAACCATAGGACCTATAATGATGGCAATAATACCATTAGAAAGGGCATAAAATTTCGCACAATAGCAAATTACATATAGGATTCTAGATACTTTATTTTAGGAGTAGTGATAGAATGAAAACAAGGTATTTATATTTTTTCTTGCACACGCATTTTCAAAAGTTCGTTCAGAAAAACACACAATATAGTTTCTTGGATTAATTTGGCCTTGTAGAAAAAAAGACTGTAGTTATTTTTATTTCTTGTAATTTCACTCACCAATGAAAATATTTTCACTTTTTCATAACGCACTTGTGGCGTCACATTTTTTTTTATCTAATCCGTGATTCAATGAAGAGAGAAATAACGAGAACAAAAAAAGAAGAAAAATAAATTAAATAGAAAGAGTGAACATGATCTGATATCTCTCTCTCTCTCTCTCTCTCTCTCTCTCTCTCTCTCTCTCTCTCTCTCTCTCTCTCTCTCTCTCTCTCTCTCTCTCTCTCTCTCTCTCTCGTCATTTCCACAACTTGAGAGAGAGAGAGAGAGAGAGAGAGAGAGAGAGAGAGAGAGAGAGAGAGAGAGAGAGAGAGAGAGGAGGGAGGGGTGTAGGCTCATTTCTTACTCACAATCAGGGACCGTATTCACTCCCATCTTAGACTTTCACTTCCGTCTCTGGTCTGGGTAGCGTGTGTGTGTGTGGGGGGGGGGAGGAGTGTGTCTGTGTGTGTGTATGTGTGTGTGTATAATATTATCTGGGTTGGGGTAGTGTGTGTGTGTGTGTGTGTGTTTGAGTGTGTGTGTGTGTGTGTGTGGGGGATGGTGGGTGTATAATATTATCTGGGTTGGGGTAGGGTGCGTGTGAGTGTGTGTGTGTGTGTGTGTGTGTGTGTGTGCGCGTGTGTGTGTGTGTGTGAGGGAGGGTGTGTATTTGTGCACGTTTATGTACGTATGTGTATGCGTATACCCGAGTCGTGTATGTATGTGTGTGTGTGTGTATGTGTTAGTGTTTTTGTGTGTATGTGTGTGCGTGTAATCAATGCCATTTTTATCAAGTACACTATCGTTATCATTATCATCCTCATTATTCATTATCATTGGTATCATCTTTTTCGTCTTTATCATCCTCTTTATCATCACGTTAGCAAAGAGAAATGGAAAGAGTATGAGTGAGAGACAAGGAAACGAGAAGATAGAGAGAGAGGAAATGGAGAAAGATAGTGACAAAGAACAGAGAGAGAAAATAAACAAGAGACGTAATTAGAGAGAGAGAGAGAGTCAGAAGTTACAAAAAAATGAGACAAAAAGAAAGATATACGTATATTGTTAAAGTTAAAATAAGTTAGAATATAAGACAGCGACGGGAGAGAAAGAGAAAAAATTATATATATATACTAGATAGATAGATAGAGAGATAGATATGTGTTGCATGTATGTATGTATTATAAACTCGTGGTATAATACTCTAAACGCTCACCCAGCAGCGAGATATCTCTAAGGTTTGATTCCGGTTCACCTCTTTCGTATACTGATTCATTTTTCCTAATCCATTCATGCTCTGCATCATTGGGCCTTACATATTTGATCTTCCTAATTATTAATATGTATTTCTTAATCACTACATATGACGTGTGTATGCTTTTATACATATACACATGCGTACATGTAAGTAGGTATGTTGGCATCTATGGATGGATAATCGTACGTGTACAAAGATAATATGATATAGTTTCTACACCACATGGTTACATAATATATATATATGTACCCACTCAGGAACTAGGAAGTTTAGTATTACTGATGACTCGTTTGTACCCTAGCAACTGTGTATAGGTCAAGGGTCGTGTGTTACTGTCACAAGCAGAAGCAGCAGCAGCAGCACCTACCCACCACACCAGCCTCACCTACTTACAGTACAGTTGTGAGCAGGAGTTCTTTACCACTTTTCGGATTATCTGGACCGTGCCATATAAGTGTGTTGTTAGTTTTAGAGGTGTGGAGGAGGATTCACGCTCTGTCTGTTTGATTTACTTCGTCCGCATATATATACTGTATATACAGCCTGGGGCATCAAGTTTCATCCCAATCACAGTCTGGTAAAATTTAGAGCATTTGTCTTTGAAACTATCTCTAGTGTTAATTATTTCTTATATAATATATTTACCGTGTAGGGCATTGCTGTTGTTGTTGTTGTTGTTGTTGTTTCTCGTACAGTTTCGTGCAAAAGCTGTTCATTTGTTTTCTTTAGACGAAATAATTCATAGGTGTGGTTTCAACAATTCATAAAATCTCTCCCAACTTTCCCCTCATGACTGTAGGTACATTTTCCTCCACAGGGGCAATGGAGGGTTTACATACCTTCTCAGTCAGTTCCCAAAAAGGTATACAATATAAAAACGTGTGTGTTGTTGATGCGTGCACAGCTTATTACTGTAAACAAACACACTCTGCCTTCATTTGCAAGCACCAGTGAACAGAGGAGTGTACTTTCTTTTACGCTTGTATGCGTGAAAATTTTACCATCGTGTATTGACGTTTGTAGAAAATGTATGACCTAATTATGGTATTTTTTTATATGTATAAGACATTGGTGAGCATAATTATTACAATCGCTAACCATTATTTCTATCCCACCCAGCAAAG
>JAWQEG010008640.1:0-17459 GCA_033782935.1 Petrolisthes cinctipes
CATGATGAAATCCAACCTTGCCATGATTTAACCAGAGTTTTATAACATAAGCTACATATCACGCCCCATTACCCCGGCTGTTAACAATACCAAGGTCAGGAAATGCAGACGAGTTCCTGGAAATGACGGTCTCACTTTACATACCCTTCGTTACTCCGGTCTACAGTTCCCTTCTGTTGTTTAATAGAGGTAGTTTTTATTCTTTTCTTTTATGAAATGGAAGGTCTCTGATTCCACCAAACTACGTCACGAAACAGATCCCATATTAATAACATTAATGCAATTTGTTTCCTGGGATAATTTGAAGGGTAAGGAAAATGGTGTTATACATAGGGTGTAGGTGGATGGGGTGAAGGTCAGGTACGGGTGGGTGGAGGTGGGTGGGGTGATGTATGTATAGGTGGGCGGGGTGGGTGGAATGAAAGGCAAGGGTTAGTGTGTTGTACAGAGGGTGTACTTAGGTGGGGTGAAGGTCAGGTACGGGTGGGTGGAATGAAAGGCAAAGGTTAGTGTGATATACAGAGGGTTGTAGGTGGGTGGGTGGGGTGAAGGTCAGATACACGTAGCTATGGTGAGGGGTAAAGGGTGAGGGACAAGTTAGCGAGCCGGGAACCATACATGAAGAATGAAAGGCCAACCAACCAACCAACCAACATATACCCAACACACACACACACACACACACACACACACACACAACACATCCATCAACTGCTGTCTGGTGCTAGGATGAAGGAGGGACAGATGACACCTTTCTGCATTATGGGTAACATTAATAGCCATATTCCCACCTGACAATAACACACACCACAACCACAACAACACATGATTATCCCTCCATACAATTTAAAGACAAAACTGTAGTCACATTGTTGTTGTTGTTGCAGGTTTACCATTCAATTTTTCCCCTTTTTTATATTAAATTGAACGGCGACAATTATTAGTTACAATAGGTTATTCCTTTACTGTGTAATTAACTTATATTGCTGCAAGTAGTGAGTAGGTAATAGATACGTACGTTATTTTGCTACGATTTTGAGTTACGAATTGGAGGCTGGAGTTTCCTCTTAACTGTGTCAATAAACACATTTCCTCTGTAAAGCCAAAGTCGCACACTGTGTTATGGTACAGTTTGGAGGAATCTGTACCCTTCAAAGACCCATATAACAGGCCAGTCAACAATAGACAAGATTCACCAGATAAAGAAATCACTGAAACACTGTATTCACGAAAAATGACGTGTCCGTCTCAAATAAATTGGAATATGAGTAGAAAATACACCGTCACCTCCAGTTTGGGTAGGTAAGCTTGAACGTGTACTGTAGTGTGGGTCAAGAGGGAGGGGGTGTGGGGAAGGAAGGTATAGCAAGGGAGGTAAAGGAGAGAGGAGGAGGGAAGTGGTGAGGAGTGGGAAAACGGGGGGACAAGAGAGAAAGAGAGAGAAGGAAGAATGGAGAGAGAGAGAACGAAGAATGGAGAGAGAGAAGGAAAAATGGAGAGAGAGAGAGAAGGAAGAAGGGAGGGAAGTAAGCAAGAAGGGAGGGAAGGAAGCAGGAAGGGAGGGATGGAAGAGAGTAGGAGGGAAGGATGGATGGAGGGAGGGAGGGAAGGAAGAAGGGTTCAAGGAGGAAAGAGGGGAGAGGGAAGAAGTGAGACAAAAAAGGGAGGAAGAGAGGGAGAAAAATAGGGAGGAAGAGGGGGAGGAAAAAAGGGAACAGAGAGAGGAGGAGCAGAATGAGAAGGAAAGTGAGGAAGGGAGGGAGGGATGAAAGGTCGTCAAAGGGTGGAATAGGTATTTGGGGATTACATGGGAGGGAAGGAGGAATCCCAAAGAGGAGGGAGAGACGGAGGAGAGTATGTCACAAGGAGGTACAAGGAGAAAAGAAGGGAGGGGAGGAGAGGAAGATAAAAAAGGGCTAAGGAAAGAGTGAGAAGGTGGTCAGAAGAAGAGAGAGGAAGAAAGAGAAGGAGGGAGAAACAGGTCAAAAGTAGGGAAACAAGGAGGGGGAGGAGGGAGTGACATGACAAGGAGGGAGAGGAGAGGGGTGACAAGGAGTGAGGGGAGAGGGGTGACAAGGAGGGACGGGAGAGGGGTGACGAGGAGTGAGGGGAGAGGGGTGACAAGGCGTGAGGGGAGAGGGGTGAACACAAAATGATGGGAGAGGGGTGACAAGGAGTGAGGGGAGAGGGGTGAACAAAAAATGATGGGAGAGGGGTGACAAGGAGTGAGGGGAGAGGGGTGACAAGGAGTGAGGGGAGAGGGGTGACAAGGAGTGAAGGAAAAAGGGGTGAAACGCGATTATTTTTTCTGACCTTTATATATCTTTCATTGTTGACAGCCAATTAAAAAGAAAAAAATATATGTCACGCCTCATTCAAGACAATATAATTCTTTAACTAAGGGGAAGCAGACAACCCCAATACTACTTTAACGGGGGGATCTGTTTCGTGGCTTAGTTTGGAGGAATCAGTTGCCCTCCAATTTCTCAACGTATACCCTTAAGTTCCCAAGAGAGACGACAGACCTTTTAGACAGCCACGGTACCCCTACACAGAGAGTCTGGCAAACACCGTCACCCACCTGTCAACACCAGCTGCTCAAATCTATAACTGAGAAAAAATATAGCTTGAAAATGTAGCTTGAAAATGTAGCTTGAAAAATACGACATAAATAAAATACGACATAAATAAAATACGACATAAATAAAATACGACATAAATACGACATAAATAAAATACGACATAAATACGACATAAATACGACATAAATAAAATACAACATAAATAAAATATAGCTTGAAAAATACGACACAAATATGACTGAGAATAAATACGAGGAAAATAACTGAATACTATGTCGAGAAATTATCACTGAGAGACAACATGCTGACGGAAAAATACAACTTGAAAATATGACCCAAAATAAAACTGAAAATATATATACTAACTATATCGTGAAAATTGTTACTGAGAGAGAACATTAACTGAGAACAATAACTGATAGTGGAAATAATCATGAATGTAGCCGAGACTTATAACTGAGAAATACCTGTATAATTATAACAAAGAAGAATAAATGAAAAACCTAACTTTTGGCCCCCCGCTGTACCCTTTACCAACACCCTCACCACCTGACCCTCATAATTTTCACTTAGTGCTTGTATGTTTTTAGCAGTACTGAGGCCACGTTAAAGGGGGTAGTATGTACAGTCAGCCTCAGAAATTCGTATACACCACTGTCACACCACAGGTTCATAACAATTAGAATATTCTCCATAGCAACTGATTTCTCCTAACTATTCCAAGCTAGCTTTTGGCTAGCACAGTTGTAGAGCCCGCGGCTGCAGATTCTGTGGTCCAGCGTTCGGTCTTTGCTCGGGACACGGCATAAATCTTTCAGATGCCAGAGGTTACACCCCGTGAGCAGGGGGTGGGGGGGTTTGAGTTGGCTGTCTGAGGCCTTCCTGCTAACGCAGCCATAGCCGAAGCTGACTCGGGTCTCACGTGGGTAGAGAGGTCTCTGGGCCACTCATTATCCTTGTGATGTGTGCTATAGTTGTGTTTCATACAGTCTAATGTGTGCTTCACTCTGTCCCATTGACTGCCACTCATTGGCGGACCTCTAACCTTTAACAGGCAACCGTATCATATTTAATCTTGTCCTGCTTCCCGGAATACTTGGGGGGAATCAAGGTGCTCTATTGTACCAAAAGTATAATATTACCCTCCAGAGTTATTGACTCAAATATATAAAAAAAATATATATATATATATATATATATATTTGTTCTTTCCTTCTTTCTATTCCTCCTCGTCTTCTTTCTTATATCCATCTCATCTCCTTTTCATTCCTTCTACAATTACACCACTTTTTACTCTCCTTCCTACTCCCACCTCTCCAAACCCCTTTCCTCCAACACCCCCAACCTCTCCTCTCTTTCCTACCTCCACCTCTCCACCCTCCACCCCCTCCACTTCTTCTTTCTTTTTCCACCTCCCCCCCATTATCACTCCACCTCTCCACCACCTCTCCACTCTCCACCTCTTCTTTTCTCCACTACTCTTCTCATATTTATACTGTCACTGTCTTCATCACAAACTTTCCTCCTTTACATCTCTTTTCTCTCCTAAACTTTCCTCCCTCATAACCTTTCTTCTCTCATAAACTTTATTCCCGGTCAGGCTTATTTTCCCTCCCAAGTTTTTTTTCCCTCAGGGGTCACTTCTTGCTCTTCTTCCCCAGACTTTATTCCCTCGCTCACAGTTGTATATGTTTGTACAGTACGTAGCCTTATAATTTAATTTAATCTGTCTGTCTGTGTCTCTGTCTGTGTGTGTCTGTCTGTCTCTGTCTGTTTGTGTCTGTCTGTGTCTGTCTGTCTCTGTCTGTCTCTGTCTGTGTCTGTCTGTCTCTGTCTGTGTCTGTCTGTCTGTCTGTCTGTATGTGTCTGTCTGTCTGTGCCTGTGTTATTATAATTTCCTATTATTTTTGTTTTATATTTTTACTTTTTATATCTCTTCCTTTTTCTTTCCCCTCTCCACGGACTTCTCCCCCTTCCCCCCACCCCCATCCCCAACCCCGAGATACTTGCCTTCAAAACTGTCCCTCCTTCACTTCCCGTTTTCATCACGGCTTAACTTTCTTCTCCTCAATATTTTCCTTCATCTGAAACTATCCTACGCTCCCCCCCCCTTGCCCCCCCCCACCGCCCCCTCTCTCCTGTCCTCTCCTCATTTCTTTTCTTCTCTCGTCTTCTTTCCTCCATCCTGCAATCTATCTATTTTTTTTCCTCACACATTCCTCTACATCTCTCCCTGTTTCATGTTTTTTTTTCTCTTCCTTCTCTCTTCCCATCCTTCTCCTTATCTCTTCATTCCTTCCTACCTACGAGTACATCTTCCTCTTACCAATTTTTTCATCTATTCCTTTCCCTTGCCTCGTTCCCCTCTATTTCCTCTCCCTATCTATTTCCTCCCTATCTATCTATCTCATCCTCCCATTTTACCTCTTCCCTCCTTACCTACTTCCTCCATTCCTTAATTTCTTCTCATCCTACCTATCTCATCCTTTCCTTTGCCTACTTTCCTCCTTTCCTTTACCTACTTCCCTCCTTTCCTACCTCCTCCTTTCCTTTCCTACTTCCCTCCTTTCCTACCTTCTCCTTTCCTTTACCTACTTCCCTCCTTTCCTACCTTCTCCTTTCCTTTACCTACTTCCCTCCTTCCCTACCTCCTCCTTTTCTTTACCAACTTCCCTCCTTTCCTTCCCCTTCCACGTGTGTCAATTCACTCTTCAATATTTTCTTCCTATTCTTCCTCCTCATTCTCCTCCTACCTCACTTCCTTCTCCCTCTTTCTAATCCTCTTTCCCTTTCTTTCTCTCCTCTCCTCCTTCGTTTCCCTTCTCCTCTTCATATTCTTCTTTCTTTTCATTATCTTCTTCCTAATCTTCTTTTCCTCTCTTCCTCTGTTTCTCCATCTTTCTCAGCCTCGCTTCTTCTTCTCTCTCCCTTCCTACTCAATTTCTCTCATCATTTTTTCTCGTTTTCTCTCCCTCCATTCTTCTCTTCCTCCTCCTCCTCCTCGGCCTAGCTTCTCCTTCTCTCCCTCTCTCTCTTCCTCTCTCCCCTCACCCTCTTCCCACAGTGACCTTTCCTCCACATCTGAGCTATTTTTCTCTGTCTCCCCTGCCAACCCTCCTTCACATTCTCTCTCTCTCTCTCTCTCTCTCTCTCTCTCTCAAATCAATCTATCTATCTGTCCATCTCTCATTGTATATATATATATATATATATATATATATATATATATATATATATATATATATATATATATATATATATATATATATATGTCTCTGGTTCTATCTATCTATCTATCTGTCTATGGTTCTATCTATGTATCTATCTATCTATCTGGTTCTTGTTCTCTCTCCCTATCCCCTCCATATTCTATTTTTCCTTCATGTTGTCACCTTTCCCCTTCCTTCTTCCCCCAACTCACACCATCCCCCTGCGACACCCTTCTCTCCCCTTCCATTCTCAATTATATAATTCCTTCATTCCCCTCTCCTCTCATCCCACACTTTCTCTCCCCTCCTCCACCACCACCTCTTCCTCTCAAGCCACGCTTTACCCTTTCTTTCCCTCTCCCCTCTCCCTATTCTCTTTACCCTTTCCCTTCCATTCCTTCCCTTCCTCTTCGATTCCTCCTCTCCTCATAATTTCATACTCCCCTACTCCCTCCTTCCTTTTTCCCATACCTGTATCTTTATCTCTCTCCCTAAAACCTTGCCTTCGCCCATCTCATCTCTCTTCCATTACCCTTCCTCCTCCTCCTCCGTCTCTTCCTTCTTTCCCCTTCCCCGGTTTACTTGAACTATTTACCATATAAAACTTAACATCCAAGTAAGAGATACAATATATATATAAAATTAGTCAGGTTTGGATAACTGCACAACTTATTCCTCCAAACCACTACAGAAAACATTTAAGTACCTGAATGTACTGTACGACTAAGGAATTTGTTTTTTACCATTAATTGGAAGAATCAGTAGCCTTAGAATTCGACAATAACAGATGATGACTCCTTTAATTTGAAGAAAGGCGTATGTTTTTTCGGGAATTGGTGGGGGCGGCTGCTGATTCCTCCAAACTGTGCTGCAAATCAGATTCCCCCCTTGTACACTGAGACACTATTCTGTTTCTTAGGAAAGTCTGGAGTAATAATATGTCCTCCAAATTGCACACAACAGATTACTTCCACCAGCCTCCCTCCTCCTTCCACGAGGTATGTCAGGATAATGGAGCTTGCTGATTACTCCAAACTCTACGGTAACACGAAATAGTCCTCCAATATTATGGCATTCTTTTTAGTGGGTATAGTTTAGGAAAGTCAATAACTTTTAATCTGTATGCAGACATTTAACACACATAAACTCTGACTGTCTTTTACAAACTGGTTATGTTTATACCTAAGCATCTCATTTTCTTACACACAATTCATTTATTCATTCATCTGTCTACCTATCTATCGTTCTCTGTTTCATCTCACTCCTTCCCCCTTCCCATCAGCTCTCACAGTTTGCCCTTCCCTTCCCTTCCTTCCACTTCTATGAATACAAACTTCCCTTCCTTCCTCTTGCCACCCCATCACATATTGTATCCTTCCCCTTCTCGCACACACTGTCTTCTCCTCCTCCCTCACAATCTTCCCTTCCATTTCCTCTCCCGTTAAACTAACTTGACTAACCCTCTCGCCTTGCCCCTACAGACGCCCCTCGGTGTGATGCTGAAGCTGTGAAGGTGATGAAACTTGACTAACTCTTCCTCCTTCCCTCCTTGACCCACAGACGCCCCTCTCAAACTTGACGAACTCTCCTTTCCTTACAGACGGCCCTCTCTAATTTCACTAACCCTCCCTCCTTCCTTCCTTGACCCACCACACTCTCTAACATACTAACCCTCCCACCTTTCCTCCTTGACCCACCATCTTCTCTAAATATGACTAACCCTCCCTCCTTCCTCCTCGCCCCAACAGACGCCCCTCGGTGTGATGCTGAGGCTGTGAAGGTGGTGGCCGTGGCGAGAGGTGAACCTGTCAACATATCCTGTGGCGTCACCAGCAACCCACCCAGGTGAGATCCACACACATGTACAGTCCGACGGCCTTAGAAATTCGTATACATCACCGTGACGTCAAGGGTTCGTAACAACTAGAGAATTTAGTGCATTAATTTCCTAACACGAAATGTTTCTATAGTAATGTTATTTGGCTAATACTTGAATATGTCAGCAAAACAATGCCTACACTTAGTATGTGCAGAATAAAGACCCCTTTTAATCAATGCTCTGTGTAAGGATTCCTGAGGCCGACTGTACATACACACTACACTATACGCACAAACAGTCGCATACACAGACACACACATCATTCTAACTTTCTCTAGGCTAAATGATACGTCTCTATTATCCGAGAAGTGACATAATAAAATAATTGCTTCTCTACCGGCATTACTCTAACACCCAAATACATTAATATAAGAACCAAACTTTATAAAAATCGAGGTACAAAATCACCGAAGCAAAATATAGCAATACACTCCACATTTGCGTCATACGAGCAGCAGTGATAAAAAATGCATCCACAACACTAAAACAATACAGTCCATATATTGTATGAAAATAAAAATATCTTGTCATCGTTTTATAAAATTATTTATTCCGGCATATATATTTTTTTTTACCCACATTTTCAATCCTCGTAACTGTATTGAAACGCTGTCATGAGAAATCACAAATTATCGTCGTGTTTACGTTGGCAATGGTTGTTTTGTTTATGTGTGATTCATGTGTGTAGAAAATTTATCAATGCATATCAATTCAGTGTAAATGCATTTAACAATTGCCTATATTTTATGGGACATGTGTTTTCTGTTTGGTTCGGCGGGAATGCATGTAAATAATAACACAGCTGTGACATTTGGAATAATAAATAAAGTACTGTAGTTCAATAATTGTTATATTCAATTATTATTATTATTTATTATCATTATAATTATTATTATCATTATTATCATTATCATTATTGACATTATTATTATTATTAATATTGTTATTATCATTATTAAAGCAATATCACATTTTACCAAAGAAAACAAAATGGGATTGTAATTCACGTTTAGTGTCGGAATAAAGAGTACACACACACACACACACACACACACACACACACACACACACACACACACGTCACGGCTGCAACACAATTATAGAGAGTGTATATGAGGTGAAACACGGAATGGTACAACTGTAATAGTACCAGTGGGAGTATTAGGTAGTCATACATGTACACATACAACTATACTGTGTGTATGTGTGTGTGTGTATGTATGTGTGTGTGTGTGTGTGTGTGTGTGTGTGTGTGTGTGTTGGTGCAGAGAGAGAGAGAGGTAATAAGAACATCTGACAGTGACTGCACTAGTAGAGACATTAGAGGGACGGATGATTTATGTAACATTACCACAGTCACGTACCATGTTACGAAGCAATTTCCCTTGATAAACGTAGGCCAAGCAAGCAGGCAGCCAACCATGCAAGCAAGCAAGAGGATAATTGCACCAGTGATAAATCTCCACGTTGCAACACAGTCAGGCATATACATAAACCATTTTGACATTATTTTTTTTTAATTATTTTGTCTTCAGCCCCTTATATATTGTAACTCTTAAGGGGGTATATAGTATAATGTTGTTGGTGGTGTTCATTTGGAGTAATTGATTAATTCAAACTATTCTAGGCAACAGGACAGCATTATTTTTGTTTTTCATTTGGTAATGTTTCCTGGCATACTTTGGAGGAATCAAGACACTCCAATGTACCAAAAGCATGCTATCCCCTTTAGGAAGTGTGTGATGTTGTCGGTGAATTGGATCATTTTATTTGAGTGTGTGTGTGTGTGTGTGTGTTGAAGTATAAAAAGGGTTGGTTAAAAGAGGTTTAATGATATAATGTTAGGTTACGTTAGGTTAGGTTAGGGTGAAAATGGGAAGGGATGGAAAACTGTGCAAGTGTGTTCGGGTCTATAAGACCCATGTCTACTTTTTGTGGTATTGTGGTCTGGCGAAGAGTCTCATCGAACTATGGGCTGAAGAGAGGATTAGTTTTCCTGGCCAACACACAAAGACTCAGCAAGTCATCAAGAGTGTGTTCCCTGAGGTGAATCCCCCAGCTAAGATCCCCATAAACCTGCCACAAAGAAAGAGATGCTGGCTGTGTCCTACCAAGAAGGATAGGAAGACAAGAACCCCCTGCATCACTTGCAAGATACTAGTATGACTTGAACACTCTTCTGCACTCTATATGGAGTGTATGTAGGTAAGAAATAGCTTCATAAAACCTCTGCTTTTTCTCGTGAAATATATACATAAGCTATAAAAAAAAAAAAAAATCAAACTAACATTTTCTTGTCTTGGTTTGCAGAGGGCCTCCCCAGTGTTTCGGAATGCTGCAGCACTCCTTACCAACTGATTCTACCATGCAAACTTCCATTCTGTTATTTTTTTGTATGAGATGGATATAACCCAAATATGCATGTGCTTTTTTGCACGTTTTTTTTTTCTCAAAAATTTATTATAAAGAAAATTATTTTTTGTATTTTCATTGTGTCAGTTGTATAGAAAAAGGATAGTATTTTAACACAAACAGTCCCAATTTAATAAAAGTTCTGTCAAGCATTCTAATGGATTTTTTAATCATTGAAAATGAGAAAGGATGGAAAAGAATGGCATGAGAAGATGTAAGGAAGTGACTAATTCAAAGGCACTAAGTTTTTTTGTTCAAGTATAAGAGGGGTTGGTTAAAAAAGGTTTAATGATATAATGTTAAGTTACGTTAAGTTAGATTAGAGTGAAAATGGGAAGGGATGGAAATGTAGTATGTATGCGTGTGTGTGTGTGTGTGTGTACGTAGGAGTGTTTGTGTAATGATGCATTGTGTGTGCGTGTGTGCGTGTATGTGTATGTGTACGTACGTGTGTGTGTGTATGTGGACGTGACGTTGATTCAAGCAAGAGGTTGTTTGTTTACCAGTGTCGTGACAAGGTTTACAATTGGCTCCTCAGACCTCTCTTTGCTCTCCATCTCTCTTCTCCTCACTCCTTCCTTCCTTCCTTCTCTCCCTATTTTCTCTCCTATTCTGTCCCTCACCTTCCTTCTGATCCGTCTCTCTTTTTTGTCTCTCTCCTCCACACTGTTCCTTTTTTTCCTCTATCATTTTTCTATTCTCTTCTTCCTTTTTTCCTGCCACACTATTCTACATCGCCTCTTCCTATCTCCTCATTCTTGTTCATTCCATCCTCCCTTCCTCTCTCCTTCCCCTTTTCTGGGTCTGTTCTCTCTCTCTCTCTCTCTCCTTTCTTCATTCCCTCTCCTTATAATTTGTTTCTGCCTCTCCTCTCCCAAAAAATGTCCACGCCTTTCTCCTTTTATCTATCTCTATTTTCTATCTATTTATATCCCTCTATCTCTCTCTCCTTAAAATTTCCTTCACCTTTTGTCTCCTTTCTTCCTTTTTTAACTTCCAACACTTTGAGTTTCCTCTTGATCTCTCTCTCTCTCTCTCTCTCTTTCCTTCCCTCTTTCATCTTCTCAATTCCTTCGTAGTATTTCCTTTTTACAATTTTTCACTCAACTATTTTCGGTCCCCGTTTATCTTATTTTTGTCGGCCCCTTTATTGTCTCTTCTATCATTATTATTATTATTATTATTTTTATTTTTTATTTTTTTCTGCCTCTTTCTTCGCCTTCCTCAGTTCTCATCTTTGTTTTCTTACCGGCGTGTACCGTACTTTTCTTCGTCTATGGCACCTTAATCATTTTTGTCACTGTCTCCCTCTTCTTCTTCTTCTTCTCCTCCTCCTCCTCCTCCTCCTCCTCCTCCTCCTCCTCCTTCTCTTCTCCTCTTCCTACTTTTCCTCCTCTTCTGTTTCTTTCTTCATTATGTACTTTTCTTTTAATATTATACTTAATTATAATCTTGTTTATCTTCTAAGTACTTCATTTCTCTTTCTCCTAATTTATCTTCCATCTCTCCCAATTATCACATTTCACCTCCTCTGACATCCCTTTCCTTCTTATCCTTTACCGCTATTTCTTTCCATCTTTCCTCTCTTCCTTTCTCCTTTCCTCCTCCTCCCTTTATAACACATTTATCTTCACATTACTTCCTTCCCTTTCTTCCTCTCTCTCTCTTCTTCCACCTCCTCCTATTCCTCCTCAATAACCTTTCCCTTCCCATTCCATTCCATTCCCATCTTTCCTCTCTTCCTATATACAGTACCAGTATGATAAAAAGCACAGTAAAGCAGAAAGACCATTAATTATTTTTGTCCACAACTCATCAACTTCTTGCACCGTTTCCAAAATTATTCACACACACATACAAAAATATATATAAAATAAGAAAAATTATAAAGACACGACAACAACAACAACAACAATAACAACAAGAAAGCACAACAAAAACAACAGCCACAACAACAACAACAATAAAACACGAACTAGCAAACGCTAAATACAAGAAAAACCTCGTTAATTTTTACATCTCCTCATTAATTAATTTCCCTTACACCATGCTAATTACGCCAGAGGGGAAAAAACTGCATTAATCATTACCATCATTAACATTATTATTAATATTATTATTATTATTACTCATATTACACCCGCCTTCACCAACAATTCCATCTTCATTATCATACTTGTAAATTTACTGCGGCTTTAATTAACAAAAATGTTCCTAATATAATTTTTACAGCCAGCAATTACAGGACACAGGGTCAGCATATTTCACTCGCTGCTTAGTACGATGGCTAATTAGGGCACGACAAAAAAAAAAAAAAAATATTACATGAACATATACATTCATTACAGACTACAGAAACATACATACCGAGTACAGACACACACACATACAGACAGACACATACCTGATACACATACCTAATACAAGATACAAAAAATATAAATACAGTATATTACAAGAACATATACATTCATTACAGACTACAGAAACATACATACCGAGTACAGACACACAGACAGACAGACATACAAACAGACACATACCTGATACACATACCTAATACAAGATACAAAAAATATAAATACAGTATATTACAAAAACATACACATTCATTACAGACTACAGAAACATACATACCGGGTACAGACACACACACAGACAGACACATACTGTAACTGATCTTTGACAAATTACAAAAAATGAATTATTAGCAAATATATACAAAATACAAAAAAATATATATTACATAACCATATACATTCCTTCCAGACTACATAAACATACATACAGGGTACACACACACACACAGACACATACACTTGATCTTTGGCAAAATAAAAAAAATTGAATGATGAACTAATAAATACAAAATAAACGGAATTAGAGATGTTCATATACATACATACAACAATAAACATACACGATCATTAAGTAAAGTACAGATATACATGATAAAGTAAAGGAGTGACGGTACGTGGTTATAATACTTAAATATATTAATTAAATATTATGTATACATATTCATATACATTAAGGCATGCAGTCCATACACTATACGTATATATATCTATGCGGCCTCTTTCATTCCTCTCTGTTTTTCACGGTTTCTCGTATCCCTCTTTCTTTTTCCTGTCTCCTTT
Organism: Petrolisthes cinctipes; assembly: GCA_033782935.1. Taxonomy (NCBI): domain Eukaryota; kingdom Metazoa; phylum Arthropoda; class Malacostraca; order Decapoda; family Porcellanidae; genus Petrolisthes; species Petrolisthes cinctipes. The sequence continues at coordinate 13,223 of JAWQEG010008640.1, forward strand.
CTCTTCTCTCCTCTTCCTTCCATTTCCTTTCACCATTTATCTTATTCTTTCGTTTCATCTCCTCCCTTCCTTTGCTTTCATGGAGAGGAACAAAGCACTACGAGAAAGAAAAAATAGAAGAGAGAACGAAGGCGAATAAAAGGATATATATATATATATATATATATATAAAGACAGAGATTGGTTCATCAGATATATATATAGAGAGAGAGATAAAGAGAGGGAAATTTAAGATATATAAATAGATAGAGAGAGACAAAGAGAGACAGAGGGAAAGAGGGAGATAGAGATTGAGATAGTCAGAGTGGGAGGGAGGGAGGGAGGGAGAGTAGGAGGTAGGGAGGGAGGGAGAAGAAACCCGAGCAGTGAGGTAATATTGGTGGTGTCTAGCCAACTCTTTACCACACACCCACACTCCCAAACTTGTTCTTCCTCACCACCCTCATCTTTTTCTCTCCCCTCCCCCTCCTTCACCTTCGTACTCTCTCCCTCCCTCCTACCTACTCCTTCTCTTCATCTTCTCATCTCTCCCTCCTCCTACCTCCTCCTCCTCTTCATATTTTTCTCTCTCCCTCCTACCTACTCCTCTTCTGCATCTTATCATCTCTCTCTCCTCCTACCTACTCCTCCTCTTCATTTTTTTCTCTCTCCTTCTCCATCTCTTCTTTTTGTTCTCTCCCTCCTTCCTCCTCCTCATGTTTATCTACTTCCCTCATTATCGTGTTCACCATCCTCTCCTTCCTTCTCCTTCGTCATCACTTTTATCATCATTATCTTACTTCTTTTTCATAATTATCTCTCTCTCTCTCTCTCTCTCTCTCTCTCTCTCTCTCTCTCTCTCTCTCTCTCTCTCTCTCTCTCTCTCTCTCTCTCTCTCTCTCTCTCTCTCTCTCTCTCTCTCTCTCTCTCTCTCTCTCTCTCTCTCTCTCTCTCTCTCTCTCTCTCTCTCTCTCTCTCTCTCTCTCTCTCTCTCTCTCTCTCTCTCTCTCTCTCTCTCTCTCTCTCTCTTATTTCAATATTTTCTTCCTCCACATGCATCTCTTATCTCTCTTTCTTCAGTATTCCCCTTTCATCTTTCTCGCTTTCTTTCATCTCTTATCATCTTTCCCTCCTCCACCTCCTCCTTCATTTTCCTCTTCCTCCGTCTCCCCTGAGTGCCCCTCTCTTCTCTTTTTCTTCAACCTCCAACCATAAATCCTTCTCTTCTTCCAGCTCTTCTAAAACCACCAACTCTTTGTTTCTCATTTTGTTTATTTAAATTAGGTCTGGTTAATTTCGATGAGATCAGGTTAGGTCAGGTCAGGTCAGATTTGGTTAGGTTAGATCAGGTTAGGTTAGGTTTGGTCAAGTTAGGTTAGGTTAGGTTAAATCGGCTTGGTCAGGTTTGCTTAGATCAGGTTAGGTATGATCAGGTTATGTTAAGTCAGGTCAAGCTAGAATAGGTTTGGGCAAGTGAGAATTACGAAACACAATCAATCAATTAATCGATCGATCGCGGACGTGTTACGAATGCTCAACTTGGGTGGGAGAGCCATTTGGAGAACTTGTATGCACAATTGAACCAGAAAAAATTACATCCATTTTGTGATGATTAATTATACAAAGTTAGACAATTATCGTTTTTTCACCAATTAATTCGTCAGGTACACTCGTAATCCCTAACGAAAGACGAAACGGCAGGCACCACACATACCCTGCATTCGAACTCAGTGTCTGTAAGTGCATTGGGTGGGGAAATGAGCAATACCAGGCGATTCGAAGCTTTCCGCTCCTCACACTCAGGTCAGAAATTATGTATTACAAATGTACAGTATCTATGTATTATGCTTGAGTCAGTATTAAAGGGATAATAAATACACTTTTGGTACATTAGAGAGCCTTGATTTCTCCAAAGTTTGCAAGGAAAATGGGTTTAGATGAACACAAAATATTAGTGGTGGCCTGTTGCTTTAAATACTTTGGAGGAATCAGTTGCTCCAGATTTACCAACAAACAAAGAATGAAACTATTGAGACAAGACGTTCGTTCATCCATAAGTATAGGACATTCACTTGGAAAACACACTACACACACTTTGGGGTGAAGATAATTCCCTCGTTGATTATACATATTAGAGAGAGATGGAAAGATTACTCGAAGGAAAGATGGAATTGCAAGCCTGGAATGAAGGTGGTGTTCGTGACGACCTTGGGTGTTGGGAAGAATCATCCTGTTGGTAAAATTGGAAGGCTTGACATTCCTCCAAACTCATTCCAGGAAACACGGGACCTCAGTGTTATCTTTTGTTAGTATAATTTCTTGGTGTTTTGGAGGGCTTGTCATTCCTCCAAACTCATTCCAGGAAACAAGGGACCTCAGTGTTATTATTTATCTTTTGTTGGTATAATCACTTGTTGGTGTTTTGGAGGGCTTGTCATTCCTCCTAACTCATTCCAGGAAACACGGGACCTCAGTGTTATCTTTTGTTAGTATAATTTCTTGGTGTTTTGGAGGGCTTGTCATTCCTTCTAACTCATTCCAAGAAACAAGGAACCTCAGTATCAATATTTATTTCTTGTTGGAGGGCTTGTCATTCCTCCAAACACATCCTGGAAACAAGGAAGCTCTGTGTTACTATATACAGGGGATCTGTTTCGAGGCATAATATAATGTGGATGAGGTATACCAGTAACTAGGTATCCGTTTTGTAGCATTGTTTGTAGGAATCTGGTAGACTTCCAATTCGCCCGGTCGAGGCCACCAATTAACTCAGATCACGACGGGAAGAAAATCAGTGTGTTTTCGTCAGGATATAAGAAAACACACGCTAGGTATTAACTCAGAATATATAACTACTGCCCCTAAGTGTTTAAGGGCTAAGCATTGGACGTGTATGCAAGGAATGTGATGGTTCGGTGCTGACGATGACTGATACTCATTGGATACATATAATACGATGGATATACATAATAGAGAGCCATTGTTACTGCCCAGCTCATAATTACGGTATATATATTATATTCTTGTGTATGACCAATACTACTAGACGTTTATATTTGTCTCCTTTCCTTCCTCCCTCCCTTCCCTTATCTTCCTTCCTTCTTTCCTTCCTTCCTTCCTCCCTACCCTTATCTTCCTACCTTTTTTCCTTCCTTCCTTCCTCCCTACCTTTATCTTCCTTCCTTCCTTCCTCCCTACTATTATCTTCCTTCCTTCCTTCCTTCCTTCCTTCTTTCCTTCCTTTCTCCTTGTCGTTCTTACCACGTCGGTCACGCCCAGTTCATTTTTACACCCTTACCTCGCCCGTGTCTCCTCCTCTTCCTCCTTTTCTCACTCTCCTTGTCTCTCACTAATATCCCCCCGTCAATCCCTATTATCCCTGCTCTTCCTTTCCTATCTCTATGTCTCTTTCATTCCAATTCTCTATCTATCTTCCTATTTACGTATATCATCTACACTTCCCCTACTTCCCTGATACACTACCACATCCATCTCACTTTACCACACACTCAACCAACCAACCAACCACTCACCCACCAACCTACACATCCAACCGACTAACCACATCCGTCTCCCTTTACCACACACTCAACCAACCAACCAGTCACTCACCACCAACCTACACATCCAACCAACCTAACCACATCCGTCTCCCTCTACTACCTACCCAACTAACCAGCTGTCTCTCCTCTCCAACCCAGGGCAACCTACCACTGGCGACTGAATGGCTCTGAACGTACCCTCACCTCCTACAAGGACACACTATCCTGGAATCAGCTGGCCTCCCACTTCACCTTCGCCGGCAACACAGACAAGGACTACGGTCTACTGCATTGCTGGGCCAACAACTCGGTCGGATACCAAGATCAGCCCTGCGTGTTCCAAATTATGCCAGCAGGTATGTGTGTGTGTGTGTGTGTGTGTGTGTGTGTGTGTGTGTGTGTGTGTGTGTGTGGAGGGGAGGATGAGTGTGTTGGGTGGGAAAGTGATGATGGAAGGGAGAATCAGTCAATAACGCATCTATTGGTAATTTCTCATACCCGTGCCTCTCTTCAAACCTTATGCCTCATAATTATTATACAGTAGCTAATAAATAGGCTTCTTCGACTGACAATGTTTGATTTCCTATGTATTCCTCCTCCACCTCTGCTTATTCCTCTCTTCTTCTACCTCCTACTATGCCTCCATCTCTTCTTCCTCCTCCTCCTCCTATACCTCCACCTCTTCCTCCTCCTCCTCCTCCGCCTCCTTCTCTTCC
>JAWQEG010008641.1:0-12500 GCA_033782935.1 Petrolisthes cinctipes
AGATTTTGTGTGTGTGTGTGTGTGTGCTTTTTTTTTTCCTTTGCTTGTGATTAGGTAGGTCTTTGATTCCTCCAAATTATGCCAAGAAACAGATCTTCTAATACTACATATCACTGAAGGCGTCTGCATGTTTTCTGGCATAGTTGGGGGGAATCATGCAGTAGCCTTCCAATTTACCAACATGAGAGAATTTCCCTTGATATATTGGAGGGCTACTGATTACTCCAAACTATGCCACGAAACAAACGACCTCAATGTTACTTAAGGGAGTAATTCTTTTTTTGGCACTTTGGAGTACCTTGATTCCTCGAAAGTATGCTAGGAAACAGGACAAGAATAGCAAAAGTAATGGTGATCTGTTGCTTGGAATAGTTTGGAGGATTCAGTTGCTCCAGAATTACCAATACAAAACTTCCTCCTTTAAGTGGGTAATCTGTTTCCTGGGATAGTTTGGAGGATTCAATAACTCTCCAATTTATCAAGACAATTTGTATCCCCTTAAAACACAATGGAAGAAAGAGCTGCATGAGGCGTGACAAAAGATGACAAAATTATTATTACTACATAACTATATCGGATTATACGACATGCACCTTCGGGAATACTATAAGCAACGCACTGCACACTGTTCATGAATACGGAATGAAGTGCAATTGTGGTGCATGCATGTAACTCCGAGCGTAATAGTCATCGCTCAGTAATTTTCATAAGAACATACGTACATGCCAGGAAAGGTCAGTCCTGGGCAGTTTGACCCTCACCGAAATCACCATCCGTCATGCGATGAGGTTCGTGGAATTAAGGTGAAGGTGTGAGGGGAAGGCGAAGGTGGAAGTTGTAGCTGTGAGTGGAAGGTGAAGGTATGTGAGTGTGTGTGTGTGTGTGTGTGTGGGGAAGGAGAAGGTGGAAGTTGTATGTGTGAGTGGAAGGTGAAGGTGTGTGTGTGTGTGTGTTTCGTTTCGTTTCACCTGGTCTTGATCACGTCCTGGACACGTGCTCACCAACTGTTACCCTCCCGGAATGAGCTCAGAGCTCGTAGTGACCGATCTTTGGGTAAGACTGGAACCTTTTTCCACACACCGGAATAGCGAGGTCACAACTCCTCGACTTACGTCCCGTACCTATTCTCTGCTAGGTGAACAGGGGTTACACATTTAAGGAAACACTCCCAAATTGTCTCCACCCGACCGGGGATTCGAACCCAGGACCTCTCGGATGTGTGTGTGTGTGTGTGTGTGTGTGTGTGTGTGAGTGTGTGTGTGTGTGTGATAGATGAGGGTGGAAGTTGTATGTGTGAGTGGAAGGTGAGGTATGTGTGTGTGTGTGTGTGTGTATGTGTGTGAGAGATAGATGAGGGTGGAAGTTGTATGTGTGAGTGGAAGGTGAAGGTGTATGTGTGTGGGTCGCTTCTTCATCAGAACATAATTTTGTGCTGGTCCTCTTATTTAGGTACGTACAGTGGTGATGGGTGCTGAGGAGCTGACTCTGAAGGGGGCTGATTATGAAGGGAGCTAAATCTGAAGGGGGTGACTCTGAAGGGGGCAAACTATTATGGGGGGTGACTCAGACAGGGACTGTCTCTGAAGGGGGCTAACTCTGAAGGGGGCTGACTCTGACGGTGGCTGACTCTGACAGGGACGGACTCTGACGGGGACTGACTCTGAAGGGGGCTGACTCTGACGGTGGCTGACTCTGACAGGGACGGACTCTGACAGGGACTGACTCAGAAGGGGGCTGACTCTGAAGGGGGCTGACTCTGTTTGGGGCTGATAGTGGCACCTCCTACGCAGTCTTGACCTTGTATACTGTATAATATAAATGTTTCTCCCTTTCTCTCGTTAAATGAATGCTTGTCTATATAGAGAAGGACATTTTTTTTCTTGTTGTGATCGGAGGACCAATGCTTCCTCTACATTAACTATCTATCCCATGACAACATAACCAGGAAGATTTATCGTCATACAATCACGGCCAAGAGTCCTGCATCAGGTTAATAATTGCCGTACGAATGAATCTTATAAACCGATAATACAAAGATCAATCAACCAACCAACATCTATAAAGAGTTTTAGTTCACACCATTTTACGAGGCAGTTTCATTCGAAGATGTTGTAGGACTATTGACCGTGACTGTAGACTATACCAGGCGTTCAGTGGAAGCCAAAAGGTCGACCACTGACTGACTGACTGACTGACTGACTGGGCCACGTAGCTTCACGGGTAAACAAACAAACCATGACCCAGTTCTGGACTTTGATGACCTTTGATCCATCTCCCTGTCTGTCTCTCTGTCTGTTGTTTACCAGTTAGTCTGTCTGTCTATCTGTCTGTCTGTCTGTCTGTTTTCATTCACATATTTCTCTCTCTCTCTCTCTCTCTCTCTCTCTCTCTCTCTCTCTCTCTCTCTCTCTCTCTCTCTCTCTCTCTCTCTCTCTCTCTCTCTCTCTCTCTCTCTCTCTCTCTCTCTCTCTCTCATGGTGTAGTGTGGTGGGTCGATATGGGTCAGGGGAGGAGACAAATGATGCCCCAGAGAGAGGCTAATGAGACAGGACATGAGTAGAGAGAGAGAGAGAGAGAGAGAGAGAGAGAGAGAGAGAGAGAGAGAGAGAGAGAGAGAGAGAGAGAGAGAATTACACTTACGCTGGCCATGATCCTCTTTTATATATTAACGCAAGTATAGATGTTGTTGTTTTTTTCATCAATTTCTATCCATCTAAAGCGGTTCTATATGGGGATATTGTCTGGGAAAAATACTTTATGGGTTTGGGCACCCCTTCGGATCCGAGCTACTCTATCTCTATCCTCTCCTCCGCTGTCCCTCATTTCCTTCTATTTCTTTCGTGCTTGTTTGCTGTCCTTCCTCTTTATTCGACCAAGTATAGTCTCCTTTCTTCTCCCTTTACAGACAGAATTCTCGAGGCCTTTTTATTATTAGTTCTTTATTTACCCAACACTCTGGGGAACGTTGCCGCTAAAGACCATCATGAAGTTATCAGACACATGGTGGGAAATTAATAAGAGTACATAATATAAGAAAATCAATTGTAGTAATATTATGAAAGAGAGCAAAAACGTATTACTTTCCATTCTTTGTTTTTTGGGTGAGTTGGTCCCTTTAGCTGTATTCTATGTTTTCTGTCATCCATCCAGAGAAAATGAGCAGAAAGAAGGAATCCAACCCAGACTGCACCAAATTTATTTCTCATCTTCACGATTTTATTTATCTACCATTAATATCCATTTATGTAACCTAACTAACTTTATGTCCTTCAGTGCCAAACGTTCCTATGAGTGTTGGGGCTTGTACTAAAAAAATAAAAATTGTAATAAAGAAAGAACTTGTAAAAAAAAAAGTCCCAATCCTCACTCATTCACCCTAGCTATCCCCCAACACTAACCCCACTCCTTATCCCATTCCCCAGTGAGACACCCCCCCCCCCACCCCCACTCTCTATTACCCACTAACCTACTCCTCATTTTCCATTACCCAGTGAGTCACCCCCAACCCCACCACCACTCCCTATTTACCCCACTAACCCACTCCTCATTTCAACCCCAGTCCCCCACCACTCACTCACTCACCCCCACTATATAACCCACTACTCGGGTCATATTCAAGAACATTTGTGGTATACGATGGCGTGGTGCCGTACGATGACTCCATAGGCAAACAATAGAGCCATCGTACGTACCGGCACCACACCATCATATACACCACAAATGTTCTTGAATACGGGCTCCTCATTTCCCACCACCATCATCACCATGACCATCACCATCAGTCCCCTCGATGACACAATAAAATGTTACCTCACCCCCCACCCCTTGAGAACGGTAAGAGCAATATGCAAGACACCACCGGCCCACCAGCCAGCCAACCAGCCAGTCTATCTGTCGGCTGTCTCCATTCTCCTATTAATTTCTCCAGTCATGTTGTAGCCTTGACTGACAACACACCATTTCCTGACGCCTCTTCTCAGCTTCACTCACTCGCTACATTCAACTTATTTGCCTCTGGAGAAAAAGGTATTTGTTCAGTAGGCTACAGTCGTCGTTCATATAGGCTATATTATTTTATTCTCTATAATCTCGTAGTTCATATTTTATTCCCTAGCTATAATATTCGGACAGACGAAAGGGAAACGAACACAGTATAAGTTATAGCTTAATTAAGGACCCAGTGATTGTGATTCCTCCTGACTACACCACGAAACAAACTCCTATTCCACTCACACATTACACAGTACACCAAATACAAACACTAAACACACAAATAAACAATAAAATTAAAGAACAGAAAGCACAAAATTGGCAAAGGTTTGTTAACACACTTTATCACAAAACAAACACCAGAAAACTTTACAAAACACTAAACAGCATCACACTGTCCAAGAGCAACATGTACTACACAATCACATGCAGCCATCACAACAACAGACACTATATATACCTTCAATTATTAAACAACAAGCAAACATCCTCCTCCAGCACTGTTCACACATGAGCAACCTTCACCCTCACCTTGAACACCGACCAGTCATCAGATGTAAGAAATGCTTCCCTACTGATTCAGTCCATACACCATTCACAAACCATCAAACAAACCATATCATCCACAACCTCAAACACTCACCTGCCTGTGGTCCTGACAACATCAGTAACATTCACCCCCTTTCTTGGGGGGAAAATATCCTAGATCTAGGGGAAATTTCCAAGATCTGAAGATTTTTATCCAGATATTGTAAATATTCTCAAGATTTAGGAAAATTTCCGGTATATATGGGCGGGATCCATAATTATATACCGCCATTATAATTATATGCGCCGGAGTATTTATTTGTGCGGGTTGTAAATTATGCCTCACTCCTACATTTACACCTCTATCCACAATGATAATTTACACTGGAGTATGGAAGAGTATCTCTAGGAGGTGATGTGACGTTATGACGTCAGTCAACCAATCACAGTAATGCTTTCCGATTACATTGACCAATCACAGGGCAGAGTTGGACTCAAGTCAATCTAATAAAAAATGTTTTATAACTCACATAAGAGAATTTTTCCTTGAAAAAGTAGTATAATAATACCAAGTTTTCTCTCATTATTGTATCATCATACATGTATTATATAGAACATACATTTGACACTTGTGGCTGTGATGGTCAATGTCAAACATCCTCTCTTTTCCCACCTATTTATTGTTGGAATAATTGGCTTAAAAACATTTACAACATATACTTTTATGTTTACATATAACCAAATTAAGACTTCTTATTCTGTTATTAATACTCAAAGTTGTAATCAAAAGAGATTAAATCCTGGTGTAGAGATTTATATCACCTGTGGAGCAGGTGTAACTTGACGCCTGTCACGTCATCATTAAGGTGTAAATTACTTTGTGGATATCGGTGTAAGTCAGACGGAGAAATACCGTATCTATAATTTACACCCTCTTAAGTGGTTTGTGGATCCCTGCCAATATTTGAAACATGATGTAATAAGATGCAATTTTTTATAGTCACAGGAACCAACCTAACCTAACCTAACCTAACTTAACCTAACCTAACAGCGGCATCCTTCGGGACTTTGAAAAATATCAAGGGGTTAGATAATATTATATAAAGATCCATTATAATTATGGTGCAATTTCACAAGAGCTGACAACTGAATTATTCATGACGGTGTTGTGTATAATCAGAATTAAATGTTTGCTGACTCTAGTTAAAAATACAGCAGGAGACGTAGTTGGTAACACTATTACAATATTATTATACCCCATCTCCAGAACAACAAATGACTTGCAGCTTCCCATTCCCTCATCCATGACCTTGCTGCTTCTAAGTGTCATTGGTCAGGGAGGGAAGGGGGAGGGATACTTGTTTAAACGGCACTTTCTCTCCTCTGTCACCAACATAAAAAAAAAAAAAAAAAAAAAAAAATATATATATATATATATTAGTAATAATAATAATAATAATAATAATAATAATAATAATAATGATAAAAACAACAGCATTTTTCTTTTTGTTTGCCACCATTTTCATTCGGTATCATTTTCAAGCTAATATTGAGGCATTACTTTGAAATAATGAGTGAATGAATGAATAAATGAATGAGTGAAGAAAGGAAGGGAAGGATAACGTCTATAAAAATATATATTCTTGACTGCATGGGTAACCTAACATGAGATGATTTTATGAAGTCTGGAAAAATATTATTATTCTCTGGTAATAAGTTGAATTATAATTATGTCCACAGTCGCCATGAAGGTTGTGTTAGGACTTGTGGTGGTGGTGGTGATGGTGGTGATGATGGTGAGGGCAGATAGTGAAGGGGATAGCGTGAAGGTGGAGCTGACGCAGGGTGTGGTGGAGGGCGTGGCTCTACCGACGGGGGGGACTGATAGCAACAGGGTTTATTACTCCTTCAGGGGCATACCTTACGCTAAGCCCCCTCTAGGCAAGCTCAGGTTCAAGGTACGTGTTTGGATTAATTAAGGACCCCCATGATGTACCGTAGTCAGAAAATTGGAGGTTAGTGAGTCCTTCAAACATTGCCTCGAGACACCTCCCACATTGAAGGAGTTTGTTTCGTGGCATAGTCGGGAGGATTCAGTAGCCACCAGGTCTTATACACGATCACATGGCCCTTAACGGGGTAGTATTTACAGTGCTGGTAAATATGGAGCATCTGATTCCTCCAAAATATGCCAGGAAACATGCAGGACCAGATTGACAAAATAATGGTGGCCTGTTGCTTTGAATAGTTTGGAGGAAACAATTGCTTCAGGTCTACCAACACTGTACTACCGTGCTGGTGGTGGTAAATCTGGAGCAACTAATTCCTCCACACTATTCCAAGCAACAGGTTACCATTATTTCTGTTAATCTAGCCCTGTTTCCTGGCATACTATGGAGGAATCAAAGTTTTGGCTTAATAATGAACTTGAGTTTTATTAATATGCAGTGTCCTAAACTTGTCTCTCGATCCCTCACAAATCAACTCATCCCAACTGTTTTATTAAGAACCCTGTGATCGTGTATGAGACTTTGTGGCTTCCGATTCCTCCTGACTATGTGCCACGAAACAAACTCCCCTATAGATGGTGTTTCGTGGCAGTATTTGATGGACTCATTTATCTCCAATTTTCTGACTACATCACAGGGTCCCTTAAGGAGGTGGTACAATGTTGGTATCTGTGGCAACCGATTCCTTCAAACTATACCAAGCAACAGGGCCACCATTACATCTGTTCATCTGGTCCTGTTTACTGGTACACTTTGGAGGAATCAAAGCACTCTAATGTATGAAAAATATGTTATCCCCTTAATGTGAATCAAAAGTAGAGTGAATATATACCGTAGATATATTTCCTAAAAATGTTTCGTCAACCTTTGCCTAAATCACTTCTTATGACAGGATCAAACAAATATTAGAAGTAGAGAAAATTATTTAGGCATGAGTTTGTTTACATGATGGTCACGTGTCCTCCCCCCTTTCTCCCTCCACGCCCTCACCTCGCCTCCAGGATCCAGTGCCAGCTGAAGGATGGGAGGGGATACGCGCCCCCTTCAACCCCCCTCCGTGCCCCCAATTGGATCTGATTGGGTTTTTCCAGCAGAAGTTCAGCCCGGTTGGTGAGGAGGACTGTCTCTATCTCCACGTGTACACTCCTAAGGTAATGTACAGTTTCGTTTAAAAAAAATCTGCATTTCGAATTACGCCCCCCCCCCAAAAAAAAAAGAATCCACATTTTGAAGCTATGCCCCCCAAAAAAAATGTACACTTCGAAGTTACACCCCCCCCCCGAAAATCTACACTTCGAAGTTATGCCCTCCAAAAAAATCTACACTTCAAAGTTACGCCTCCCAAAAAATCTACAACACTTCGAAGTTATTATGAATTTTTTGTATTGTACTGTACAGTCACGCTTAGAAAAATATACACTTCGAAGTAACGTCCCCAAATTCTACACTTCAAAGGGATCGGTATTGTACTGCCACACCCCAAAATTCGTGTGTGTGTATATGTGTGTCAGTGTGTGTGTCAGTGTGTGTGTGTGTGTGTGTGTGTGTGTGTGTGTGTCAGTGTGTGTGTTTGTATGTGTGTGTGTGTGTGTCAGTGTGTGTGTGTGTGTGTGTCAGTGTATATTAGTGTGTGTGTGTGTCAGTGTGTGTGTCAGAGTGTGTGTGTATGAGTGTGTCAGTGTGTATGTGTGTGTGTCAGTGTGTATGTATGTGTCAGTGTATATTAGTGTGTGTGTCAGTGTGTGTGTCAGTGTGTGTGTGTGTGTGTGTGTGTTTGTCAGTGTGTGTGTCAGTGTGTGTATGTGTGTTTGTGTATCAGTGTATGTGTGTGTGTGTCAGTGTATATTAGTTTTTGTATGTATGTGTGTGTGTGTGTATCAGTGTGTATGTGTGTGTGTCTGTCAGTGCATGTGTGTCAGTGTGTGCGTGTGTCAGTGTGTATGTGTGTGTGTGTCAGTGTATGTTAGTATATATGTGTGTGTCAGTGTGTGTATATATGTGTCAGTGTATATTAGTGTGTGTGTGTATCAGTGTATGTGTGTGTGTGTGTATATCAGTGTATGTATGTGTGTTTGTGTGCTCTGTCCGATCCGATTACTCAGTGTGATTGAATTATGTATAAGGTTGTATGTATTAAGGGTGAAGTACAGTACAGTCTTCACAAATCTGGAACAACAGCAACTCCTCTATATAATTTCCCAACAACTAACCACCCACCATTATTTTCTTTTTAATGGTCCTGTTTCCTGGCTTGGCATGAATACTTTGGAGGAATCATGAGGCTCTAATGAACCAAAAAAATAAAAATAAAATGAATGAATAAATAAATAAATAAATAAATGAATAAATAAATAAATAAATAAATGAATAAATAGATAAAAAGTATACTATTGTCTCCTTTATGTGATATTCTATTGTTGGTGAATTGGAAGGCATCTAATTTCTCCTAACTATGCCAGAAAACAGACGCCCTCATTGATACTAATAGGGGATCTGTTTCTTAGCATATAGAGAGACCTTCTAATTCACCAACCAAAGAATCTCCTCCCTTAAGGTACCCTGTGATGTAGTCGGAAAATTGAAGGTAAACGAGTCCTTCAAATATTGCCACGAAATACCACCCATATGGAAGGAGCTTGTTTCGTGGCATTGTCAGGAGGAATCAGAAGCCACCAATTCTCGTACTCGATCACAGGGTCCTTAAGAATAGTACAGCCACAATCAAATAACCACCGACACTTTCCTTACATCGTTCAAATAAATCAGTATCATATCAAAATATAATCATACAACAGCGTATGTCAACTCAACCCCTTCAATTATTATTTTGAGGTGCTGCACAATCATACACGTGTTGTTGTTTTTTTATTCCCAAGACATTTACTACGATGGAAGGAAAGTGTCGGTGATTATTATTTTGATTGTGGCTGTACAGTACTATCAAAGACAAAAGTGATGTCGTTAAATTTGGTGGAAACATAAGATAAAGAGCTAAGCATACTGGACATGAACGTTATTGTGGTGGGGTTTTCATTATGTTTCACGAGTTATATAAAATCATGGGACAAGACAACGACACCACTTTTGTCTTTGATAGTGCAGTGCAGCCACAATCAAAATAATAATCACAGACACTTTCCTTCCATCGTAGTAAATGTCTTGGGAATATAAAACATCACGTGTATGATTTTACAGCACCTCATAATAATACTTGAGGGGGTTGAGTTGAGAATGAAGAAGTCCTATATAGATCGGCATGGATGTGAGTTGGATCATAATACAATACAATAAGTGGGAGATATTGATAGAGAGTAACAATTAGAGAGCGATGGTGTCAGATACCTTATCGGCACTTTATCAATCTTTTATCAGGACAAGCCACGGAGTAACAATTATTTGTGATGACTTTGTATGACTCTGCGAACCTGATCACAATTTTAATGACCTTGCATGACTTTTCAATCTGTATACATTTTTAGTTATTATTCATTTTCTGTTATTATTCATTTTTAGTTATTTTTCATTTTCTGTTATTATTAATTTTCAGTTATTATACATTTCAATTATTATGTATTATGGTTATTATTTATTTAATTCATTATACATTTCAGTTATAATATATTTTTAGTTATAATGTATTTCAATTATTATGTATTTCAGTTATTATACATTTCAGTAATTATACATCTCATTTATTATACATTTCAGTTATTTACCTATTTACTTTGCGCTTCCTCAACCTTTTAGACTATAGTATGTTATTTTTTTTTTATCTTGTCTAAAATGCACCGGTTCCCTTCTGAGTAATAGTCATAGCCTTAGATAAATGTGTTAATGTGTTGCAGATAGTGCCCGGGTGTGTAACGTTTTGGTGTAATTTGTCTTAAAAACTGTAAATTAAATAAAAACAGATTAAAAAAACAGCAGATGAAAAAACTGTAGACCAAAAATAGCAGATTAAAAAACAGCAGCTTAAAAACAGCAGATTAAAAGCAGCAGATTAAAAACAGCAGATTAAAAACAGTAGATTAAAAACAGCAGATTAAAAACAGCAGATTAAAAACAGTAGATTTAAAACAGCAGATTAAAAACAGCAGATTAAAACACTACAGTAAAAACAACAGATTAAAACACCACAGTAAAAACAACAGATTAAAAACAGCAGATTAAAAAAACAGCAGATGATTAAAAACAGCAGATTAAACTCAGCAGTTGAGTAAAAACAGCAGATTAAAAAACAATAGATTCTTTCAGTACATTTTTTATTTTTTTTATCTCACGTGCATGACTCAGGTGGGCGAGACAGACTCCCCCCTTCCCGTCATGGTTTACATCCACGGGGGAGGGTTTCTGTTTGGGGAAGGAGACACGGCTGGAGGATCTGCCCTTCCCCTGCTCACCAAGGACGTGGTGTTGGTGTCGCTGCAGTACCGCCTGGGAGCCTTAGGTATAAAGGACAGTTGCGGAATCATGAAACGGATACACTCAAAACGCGCCCCTTGTTATGCTTTGAATTAGACGACGCGACTTTTTCTTGACAATGCACAACGTCTCACCAAACCCGACCCTGCCCTACCCGACCCTATATATACTCAATGTAGCCCCCCACCCCACCCCTCCGTTTCAAGTGTGTCTGTTTCATTATGTCTGCAACTGTACCTCAGCATGCATTCACAACAATCACGAACCATCACATCTATCCATCTCTACAGAATTCAAACCTTACAAAATCCAGGCCATTCAGCATTCAATTTTTACAATATTAATCCTTATAAAATACAAACCTTACAACCTGCAATCCTTACAGTACCTAATCCTTACATTACCTAATTCTTACATTACCTAATACTTACATTACCTAATCCTTACATTATCTAATACTTACATTACTTAATCCTTACAGTACCTAATCCTTACAGTACCTAATCCTTACAGTACCTAATCCTTACAGTACCTAATCCTTACAGGGTTCATATCAACGGAGGACAGTGCACTTCCCGGCAACATGGGACTCCGGGACCAGACACAGGCCTTCCGATGGGTCCAACACAACATACACAGCTTCGGGGGAGATCCAGACAGGGTGACCATCTTTGGGGAGAGTGCTGGAGCCGCTGCCGTCCACTTCCAGATACTCTCCCCTGAGGCTGAAGGTGCGCGAGGGGGGGAGGGGGGGGGGGGTTGTAATGGGGGGAGGGGGGTCACGCTAAATTACATTGGCTCTTGTTTTTTTGTTTTTTTATGTTAGATAGAATCAGCCGTCTTGTATTTATTTCCTCGGACAAGCTATAGTGTTAGTTTCGATATGTGTGTTGTGTTCCCCATGCAGGTCTCTTCCATCGCGCCATCCTACAATCGGGAACGACCCTAAACCCCTGGGCACTGCGACACGACCACAAACAGTCGGCGATCTCTGTAGGGAAGAAGCTCGGGTGTCTGGGTGCTGATGACGACGACGTGGAGGGCGAGGCGCTGCTGGAATGTCTTCAGGAAATACCCGCAGGACAGATAGTGGCTGTGGGGAGTATGAGCACAACAGAGGTGATCAACAACCAAACAGTATTATATTGATGGTGGTGTTTTTACTAGTGAAACTTAAGATGGGATTATTATTACTATTATTCAAATTTGACAGGATTATTATTATTATTATTATATTGATGGTGGTGTTCTTGCTATTCAAACTTAATTAAGAGGGGATTATTATTATTATTATTATTATTATTATTATTATTATTATTATATTGATGGTGGTGTTCTTACTATTCAAACTTAATTAAGAGGGGATTATTATTATTATTATATGATGGTGGTGTTCTTACTATTCAAATTTAATTAAGAGGGGATTATAATTTAGGTACAGCCACGAGCCATAATAAGAATCTAGGTCTTGTTGAAGTTTCGATCCCTTGACATACCAGTGAACCAATTACAACGTTTATCCTGTCTCATACTTGTTGGAATTCGTTTATT
>JAWQEG010008641.1:17500-31329 GCA_033782935.1 Petrolisthes cinctipes
TGTCTCTGGGGTTCCGATGGCTGCGTGCTTCATCCTCCAACCTCCAGTACCTCAGCCTCACCCCAGCTGCCCGGATGATGCCTGAACAAAAAGACAAGGTGAACAGGTTTATAAATACTTTTTTTTTTTTTTAATTTAAGGATGAGATTCTATAGTTGTTGGTGAATTTGGAAGGTTTCTGCTAATTCCTCCACGATCTTAAACTGTGCCACGAGACAGTTTCCTTCCCTCCCCTTTCCTTCCTTCCCTTATTAGTTCCATTGAGGGTGTCTGTTTTCTGGCATATATATTGTTAGGAGGAATCAGTAGCTTTCCAATTTGTGTCCTGTTCTTTCTTTTTTTGTTATTAATTTCACGTTATTAATATTTTTATACCATCAATAGTTAGGAGGAATCAGTAGTCTTCCAATTTGTGTCCTGTTCTTTCTTTAAGGGGGTGCGGGAATAGGGGGACAGGCTTGGGGGGGGGGTGAGGGGGGTGCGTTTTTTTTTTTTTTGGGGGGGGGGGGGTTGCGGGAGTAGGGAGACAGGCTAGGGGGGGGGTTAGGGGGGTGCGGGAATAGGGGACAGACTTTCTACCCACCCCAAGCCTGTCCCCCTATTCCCGCACCCCCCCAGTCCCCCCTACTCCCGTACTCCCTTAATTCAGGTTGTTAATATATTTCACGACATTATTATTTCTCGACCATCAATATCCATTTTGGTATGTCAGCACACACACACACACACACACACACACACAATCTTGACCATTTTCTCCACTCACACCCATAACACAC
Source organism: Petrolisthes cinctipes (assembly GCA_033782935.1). NCBI lineage: Eukaryota > Metazoa > Arthropoda > Malacostraca > Decapoda > Porcellanidae > Petrolisthes > Petrolisthes cinctipes. The sequence goes on from JAWQEG010008641.1 coordinate 18,280, forward strand.
GCACTCTCTCTCTCTCTCTCTCTCTCTCTCTCTCTCTCTCTCTCTCTCTCTCTCTCTCTCTCACGTTCCCCAGAGTGTTGGGGCTTGTACTAAAGGTAAATTAATATTGAACTTGAAAAAAATAAAGAGTTACTGTTGGTTCCTACAAGCTCATGTGGTGAAATGCATCAATAGTTAAATTTTTCTTTCTCATATTCCAAGATTGTGATGAAATGTTTTAATAATATTTTTCTTGTCTTCCATAATTGTTGTGATGAGGTTTATATTAATGATGTGTAATTTTTTAATGTCATGCAGGAATGTGATGAGATGTATTGATATTATTTTTCTTGTCTTCAATAATTGTGGTGATTTGTATTACTGTTTTTTTTTTTATCGTGTTGCAGAATTATTGTGATGAATGTTTTAATAATTGATTTGCTAATTTTCTTATAACTGTGATGAGATTTATATTAATGTTTTTTTTATTTTTTTTTATCGTGGTTTAGGAATGTGATGAAATATATTAATGTCTATATTTCTTTATTTAATGTTTCTTTATTAACGTTTTTTTATTAATGTTTATATATATGTATTAATGTTTATATTTCTTGTCTTCTTATAGGTAATTGTAATGAGATTTATGTTAATATTTTCTTTCTTATTGTCTTGCAGGAATGTGATGAAACTGTATTAATGTTTATATCTCTTGTTTAATGTTTATATCTCTTGTTTAATGTTTATATCTCTTGTTTAATGTTTATATCTCTTGTTTAATGTTTATATCTCTTGTTTAATGTTTGTATCTCTTGTTTAATGTTTATATCTCTTGTTTAATGTTTATATATCTTGTTTAATGTTTATATCTCTTGTTTAATGTTTATATCTCTTGTTTAATGTTTATATCTCTTGTTTAATGTTTATATCTCTGGTTTAAGGGGGAAGTTTCATGTTGGTAAATCAGGAGCAACTGAATCCTCCAAACTATTCCAAGCAACAGAACACCATTATTTTTGTTCATTTTGTCCTGTTTCCTAGCATACTTTGGAGGAATCAAGGCACTCCAATGTACCAAAAAAGAATCACCACCTTAATGTTTATATCTCTTGTTTAATATTTATATCTCCTGTTTAATGTTTATATCTCTTGTCTTCCAGGATCGTGAGTTTCTTCGGTCACTGCCCACCCTCCAGCAGCGCCTTCTGCACCCTGAGGCCTTCAACCCAGACTCCTCCACCTCCTCCTCCCAGTCCCAGTCTTCCCCTGAACATGAAGTCGACACAGAAGCATCGTGTTCCTGCTGTACTCTCTTACTTGGGGTTTTCATTTTCTTTGTATCCCTCGCTTTCCTCTTTGGTTTCTCTCCCTCTTCCACCTCCTCCTCCTCCACCTCGACCTCCACATCACCCTCCACCTCCTCCCCCTCCACTTCCTCTCCCTCTAAGTCTGGTTCTTCCCCCTCCACTGAATAGTTAATCCCCTCCCCCCTTTGCCTCCTTCCCTCCCCATCCCTTCTTTCCATCCCCTCTCCCCTCTCTCCCTCCCCATCCATCCTCCTTCCCTCCCCCTCCCCCCTTTCAATCCTTCCCTCCCTCTCCCTCTCCTACCCTCCCCCCTCCCTCCAATTTCCCTCCTCCTTCATACTCCTCTGTTTTCACTTAAGGGGATAATACACTTTTAGTTCACTGGAGTGCCTTGATTCCTCCAAAGTATGTCAGGAAACAGGACCAGATGAACAAAAATAATGGTGGCCTGTTGCTTGAAATAGTTTGGAGGAATCAGTTGCTCCAGATTTACCAACACTGTACTACCCCCTTAATTAAGCTTATTATTTCTTATTGTCAACATTACCAGGTCCTATAGTAGTTAGTCATCTATTGCAAAGGAAAGAAGAAACACATATAATTACTCTGTTATTATTTTTTTCAACCTGGCTACAATGTAATATAATTATCCTCTCCCTCCCCATAAAACTTGGTCAATTCTTCCAGCCATGGGTGTTGTTGTTTGTTATTGAATAGAGTTTGAAGGTGAATTAATAATAAGAAATGAAAAATGAATAAAAAATAAAAAAGGTAGCAGAAAAAACAAAAATAATAATAACCTATCACAGTTGGAAGTATACATGCTGTTTGTGTGAGAGTATACCATATAAAGTGTATGTTTAATAACTCTATGATATTATGTCTCTGCCACTGGAGTGTAGGCTGTCAACAACAAAATAATAATCTGTGATAGTGTCATGTGAGTTGTGAGGCCCCGATATTATTACTGAGTGAAGGTGGGAGGTGTTGGATGCTTCACTACTGTATTGTCAATTTGGTGGTTCTCCAGAGGCTTTGAGTGTCATACCAATGCATTTCGCTCAGCACCACAAACTGTAGGAACAAAATACTAATGGTAGTATGTTTTCATCAGTAATGCCAATTTGATAGTGTGGCTTGTGTGATCTAAGATTAGGAATTTAATAAACATTTTAATAACCATTTAAATATTTATGGAATGATAATGCCTATCAAATTCATACGAACCATAATATGTGTTCAGCTTATCCTCTACGGCTCAGTGGACGCACATGTGGCGTCATTATGTGCTCCAGTAATTGGTGACGCTATCTGAGGCTCAGCGTGGGAGAGCAGAATGAACGCAAACAATGAACGCAAACAATGATGTACTGTAAACAAAAAGAGAATGTTAAGGGGACAGAGATATAGACTGAAACTTGGAGATACCCGAGTGCTTCAATAAGTGTCACAAAACACCACCTGTATTGAAGGAGCTTGTTTCGTGGCATAAATGGGAGGAAACTGAAGCCTCCAATTCCCTTATACAATCACAGGATCCTTAAGAAAAGTCTCGTTTGAAGTAGTTCGTATCACTTTCTCTTTCCGTCACATTGAGAATACCACATACACGAGGCTTGGTGCTACTTTTTAGTGTATTATTATTATTATTATTATTATTATTAGTAGTAGTAGTAGTAGTGGTAGTGCTAGTAGTAGTAGTAGTAGTAGTAGTAGTAGTAGTAGTAGTAGTAGTAGTAGTAGTAGTAGTAGTAGTAGCAGTAGCAGTAGCAGTAGTAGTAGTAGTAGTAGTAGTAGTAGTAGTAGTAGTAGTAGTAGTAGTAGTAGTAGTAGTAGTAGTAGTTGTTGTAGTTGTTGTAGTTGTAGTTGTAGTTGTAGTTGTAGTTGTAGTTGTAGTTGTTGTTGTTGTTGTTGTTGTTGTGATAATCCTCTTCGTTACATTATGACATTTTATTGTAGCCTTTGTATCATAAGACGCTTTTCATCTATGGCCGACGGAAATGCCATATTTCCGACGGAAATTCCGATTCTCCGACGGAAACATTCACTCGCCCCAACAGCGGTAAGCCATCTATTTTCTCTTCCATTCTCACTTCTACTCTCACATCCACTTCGTTCGACTCTCACTTCCACTCTGACGACCCAACTCCATTCACATCGTCTCACACACTGTTTCGCCAGCACACTTATCATATTTCGGTTCACGGCTTCACACTACGTTCAATCATTAAGTTTCATTCACGCCTTCGCCAGTGTAGCAATGAATGTCATGTGTGATGGTTGTGTTGTGGTGTGTGTACAGTACTCCTGTCCCTCAACAATTAAAACCTTTAGAGTTAATCGGCCAAGTGTTATTAAATATACATTGTGTTTTGCCCATTAATGTTACGTGGTGTTCGGACTATAGTGGTGTTAAAATTACGTGTGTTTTGCCTCTTATTGTTACGTGGTGTTTTGCCCATTAATGTTACGTGGTGTTTGGGCTAGTGGTGTTATTATACGTGTGTTTTGTCTATTAATGTTACGTGGTGTTTTTCCCATTAATGTTACGTGGTATTTGGGCTATAGTGGTTTTAAAGTTATTTGTGTTTTGGGTATAGTGTTGTAAAGATACCTGTGTTATGGCAAGTGGTTTGAAAGTTACTTGTGTTTGGCCTATACTGTTAAAGTTAGTAGTGCTTGGCTCAGTGAAATATGTTTACAAAGACTGCGCCCAGATATCCTTGAGCGTATAGAGAGAAAATCAAACAGTGTCGAATATCATTGTATCCATCGCTGCAGTCTGACATCACCTTCCCTCAACCACCATCTTCCGACACTCACACCACCTCAACCACCAACCTCCGACACTCACACATCTTTACTCCACCTTCTGAGACTTAGATATTCATGACCCTACAACAACAACTACTACCATCCACTATTGTCCATGCAGGGGGGCTGACTTTATTCTCTGTGAATACAAGCCATCCCCCACAGGGCTAGAATAAAGACTGTTGTAGGATCTGGTCATTTACTATTGGATTTGATGAGATCGGTAAATTTTTACAAGTTGCCACAACAGGATTTCATTGGAAAAATATATAATTCCTAGAAGGTTTTAGTGTGATTTGAGTGATATTGACCTTCGTTTCCTTAGGAAATGCTTTTTTTTCGAGATAGCCCCCCTCCCCCCCATCCAACAATCTTATGGGAGAGCCTGGGAAATCGGGGGTTTTGGGTGGGGGGAAAACTCATAATATAGTATATTTGCCTTTCTACATTGCACTCATGAAATGCCATAAAAGTAAAAAAGTGGAAAACCCGAGCCAAGTTTCGGCAAAAGTTGGCTCGGGTTTTCCAATTTTCAACAAGCATAAATCTGTTAAATTGGAAAACCCGAGCCAAGTTTCGGCGAAAGTTGGCTCGGGTTTTCCAATTTTCAACAAGCATAAATGTGGAAAACTGGAAAACCCCAGCCAACTTTTTTCTGACCGAATCTGGATCGGGCATCCTTCGGTCTTAAACATAGCATCGAGATATTACAGAATTACAAAGACCTTACCTGACCTAACCTAACCTAACCTAGAAGAGGGCATCCTTCGGGACCTAACCTTGCCATACTTCGGGACCTAACCTTGGTATCCTTCAGGACCTAACCTTGGTATCCTTCGGGACCTAACCTTGCCATACTTCGGTACCGACCCATGGCATACTTCAGGACCTAACCTTGCCATTCTTCGGGACCTAACCTTGGTATCCTTCGGGACCTAACCTTGCCATACTTCGGGACCTAACCTTGGTATCCTTCGGGACCTAACCTTGCCATTCTTCGGGACCTAATCATGGCATCCTTCAGGACCTAACCTTGGCATCCTTCAGTCTTAACCAAAACATCAATTTGTTACAGAATTAGGAAGACCCCTTGTTTCATACACCAATTTACCTTAATTGGAAGCAAATGATGTGGAAGGTACTGGTTCTTGTGGAGTTGAAAAGTATGTAGTGTTGTATTCTGGCAAGTCTTATGGGTGGTAGGTGGACTGGATGACCTTATATATTCAAAGCACTTTAAACCTTCCAACAATCACTAATAATAACTGATTATGGACAAATGTATTTTTCAATAAGAGGCACAAGTGTTTTTTTGTATAATTTCTGTGTTTCTCCAGTAAAAATTCGTAAAACCAAGCAGCCAGGTAAGTTAACCAGGTGAGCCAAGGATATACCTCCTCCACAGACAGACAGTAATGTTGTACTGGGAAGATAAATGGAGAGAATGAAGTTTCAGTGACGTAGTCACGTGTTGTAGGTCTATAATTGGTCAATAACGAGATGATAGAATTGTGTGAAAAACTGATTTGTTAGATTTGGCTTGAAGTTAAAAAATGTGCGGCTTAAACGCTCGTGTGAGACGCAGCTACTGGTAACTACTCATGACATCTTGCAGTCCCTCAATGACACAAAAATTAGACAGGTTGACGCCATAGTATTAGACTTTGCCAAAGCCTTCGACAAAGTCCCTCACCAAAGACTACTACACAAATTAGAATTCTATGGCATGCAGGGACAACTTCTTCACTGGATTAGAACGTTCTTGACTACCAGAAAGCAACGTGTAGTTCTTGACGGTAGTCAGTCTCCATCTGTTCCTGTGACCTCTGGGGTACCCCAGGGCACTGTCCTGGGTCCCCTTCTCTTCCTTTCATACATTAATGACCTCCCTCTTTCACTATCCTCTACCACTAGACTCTTTGCAGACGATAGCTTAGTTTACAGACCAATTAAAGATAGGAATGACTGCCTTCGACTACAGGACGACCTAACTGCACTTGAAGACTGGGAAGTCAAGTGGCAGATGACATTTAGACCAGACAAATGCCATCACATCCGTTTTACCCGTGCCCATAATGTCATTCCATATACATACCAATTACACAACACCAACCTCAACACAGTCACTTCACACAAATACTTGGGCGTCCACATCTCAGCGGACATGAGGTGGAACACACACATAGGTAGCATCAGGGCCAAAGCTAGTAGGGTCCTGGGGGTCTTGCGCAGGAACCTCGGCAGGTGTAACACAGACACCAAAATTATTGCATATAACACTTTCATTCGGCCACATTTAGATTATTGCGACACCGTCTGGGACCCACACACTTACAATAATATCAATAAATTAGAGTCCATACAAAGCAAGACTGCAAGATGGGCCAGACGTGATTACAGACACACTACATCAGTCACTTTGCTTAAACAAGACACAAAACTAGACCCATTAGTAACACGAAGACAGATACACAGACAACAGATGATATACAAAATCACAAACAAGTTAGTTGACATAGACAAAGACATATATCTACACCCTACAAGAATACGATCCACTAGAGGCAGCCACAACTTAAAATACCATACATACCAGACAAGCACTGATATATTTAGGCACTCATTCTTTCCTGGCAGCATCCAAGAGTGGAATCATCTCCCATCTCAAGTAGTTAAAAGCCCCACTATTGACACGTTTAGAAATAGGATCACCAATCATTACCTCCCTAATCCTAATCCTCAACCCACAGTCCCTGACCCAATCCACCCTTATCCTAACCCTCTTCCTAATCCTGCCCCGGATCCCTAAATCCCCCGCACAACCCCCACATATTATGCCGCCCATGAGCGGCCCTCTGCGGGACCCTAAAACTTGAACTTGAACTTGAACCAGGTTGCACTGTGGGGCTAATGGTTACCATGACAACCACAGATGATCAGCTGACCTATGTTTTGATTTCAATGCAGATGGCAGCCATATTGCTTTGACTTGCAAAGACATTGAAGGTTAGAAATCGTGAGAGTGGCCTTATAACGCATTTATAACGGAAATGTTACTAAGAAATATTGTAGTATAAGATGAAATAGAGCATATTGTAATAAGAAAAGTGTGAAAAAGCCAATTTTACGAAATTTTTGGACTCTGAAAAATACGACACCCACTACACTTATAAGAGATAATTAATGATATAACGCATCTGCGAGGCAATTGGTATATAGAAAAGTTGTTTGTAATACTGAAATATAAATACTGGTAATAGTAAAATTTAAAAAATCGAGTTGTGGCAACTTGTAAAAATAATCCATGAGATCTGCCCACATGGATTTAAAATCCACGTGAGGTGTACTGCAACCGGAGGCTGTTGTTTCACTGTTGTGAGGACCACCAGGACACAGGGGTGCATTATCCTTTTGCATGCAGCAGTCTAAACTCCCTCCCCCTTTATGGTCCCTTCAGGACTGGTCTCATAGAAGGTGCGGCCCCACTTGTAGCTCTTGTGGTAACGTGGACTTGGGCCCACAGCACTGGCTGTAGGATCAAATCTTCCTGGCGGTTGGAGGCCCCCAGACTCCCTGGTCCAGTAAGCTCTGGTCCCAGTTCCCTGGGATTTGCTTCGGTAGCCCAGGCATATAGGGCCAGCCCTTCCTTTGTTTTAATTTGTTTTTTAACTGCGACCAGAGCGTACCGTGGGTCTGTGGGGCAGGAGGTCATTCTGCCTCAGGAGAACATCAACAACAACAACAGCAACAACAGCTACCATCAACAACTACAAAGATCATCCCACATCAAGGTAATAATTATGTTGGGTAGTAGCCAGCCAGCCAGCCACAATATAACTGAAGCACCTGCTGCACCTGTCGTTCGAACGCTTAAACAATACAGAATAGAGGGTGTACAGTCACGAGCAGTAATATGTATACAGCTTTGGTTGAAGCTTTAAACAGTTCAATTCACCAACAAAATAATTTCAATGGAGATCTCATTGTGCATTTATTTACTGTCTCTAGGTATTCGAAGCACACCTGAATACTTATTAGTGCTCGTGACTGTACTGTGTCTTGGCGTTCGAACCACATACAGAGAATTCGGTCATATTATTGTGGCTAACTGAGGGAATGAACTTTTGTGCATCATAGTACAATAGCGGACATATGAAGCAGACACACCTGAAACGGGGCCCCTCATTGAGCATAGTGTAGCATTAGACGTTGTGTGGTGAGGCACCTTCTATTCTATGCTTGATAAGGGGTCCATTTGTATGGTAGTGTGTCTGTTTCATGTGTCCGCAACTGCACTGTACAGTCACTAACACTAATAAGTATACAGTTTTGGTTGAAGCTTTGATCAGTCCAATTCACCAATGAAGTAATTCCAATGGAAATCTTATTGAGTAATTATTTACTGTCTCTGGGTATTCGAAGCACACCTGGATACTTATTAGTGCCCGTAACTATACATACATACATACATTGAGAGACAAAAATAGTGTCTTGGTTTCGTCCCACAACATAAATATTCTCACACACAACCACAGCTGAACATCAAGGTCACTCAAATGGTTCGTCAACTATTACCAAATGTTTTCACAGATATAATTTCTGGACACGGCTTTTGTCTTTCATTGTACAGTTGGCAGCACTTATCACTGGTATGGTACTGTACGTATACACTCATCAGCTTTATCAGTCAGTCAGCACTTTTTCCTGTACCATTTAATAGTGCTGACAACTGTACACCTCACCTTGGAGTGACACGTGTTCACCATCCATCCAGGCCATTCGGTGGTGGGGGTCTGGGGGGGGGGGAGTCTTGTGTAATGCTCCCCCCCTACTCCACGGAACCTTGTGAGTTGGAGAGAGGGGCGGGGGGAGTGGGGGGAGAGTCTTGTGTAACCTCCACGAGACCTTGGTTGTTTATTTTATTTGTGGAGCTGCAGGTGCATGATAGCCTGTACATGATAATATAATCTAAGCAACTTTTGTGGAAATAGACGTGACGCCCCCCTCTTGCTCCCCCGCCCCCCTATGGCTCCCCCGTTCCCCTCTCGCTCCTCCGCCACTCCACTCACCCCTCCTCCCTCTCTCCCTCCGCCTGCCAATCACAGAGTCAATTCCCCAGAGTCCTCCCGTCACCCTCCACCCTTCCCCCGTCTCCCTCCACCCTTCCCCGTCTCTCCCACACTCCCACTGTCTCTCCCACACCTCCCCGTCTCTTTCCACACTCCCCGCGTCTCTTCCACACTCCCCCGTCACCCCCCACACTTCCCCGTCTCTCCCACACTCCCACCGTCTCTCCTACACTCCCACCGTCTCTCCCACACTCCCACCGTCTCTCCCACACTCCCACCGTCTCTCATACACTCCCCAACTCTTCCCCCAGTCCTCTCCTTCACCCTCCACACTCCCACCGTCTCTCCTACACTCCCACCGTCTCTCCCACACTCCCACCGTCTCTCCTACACTCCCACCGTCTCTCCCCAATCTTATTGTAACCCCCGTACTTACCCTCACCCACCGAATCCCCCCTTTTTCTTTCCTACTGCGCCATTTCTAGGTCAACACACACACAGCCTCTACCACGACAACACATGTACACAAAATTTAATAAAACTCACTTATACCCAAAGAAAGAATAATTATCAGTAGATATCTATTATATTTTTTTGGGGCCAAGTAGAGTGAAAACAACTTGTTGTTGATTAAGAGAATTTTATAATATATCGTAAATTGCCCCAGAAAAAACATACATATATATTTAAGTATCTAGTGTGTCTTTTAGCCTAATATAGTGATAACACCTTGTTGATAAGAAGGTAGATAAAGTGTTTTACCCATATTTTCACTGACAGGCCTTACTTACCCTTCTTTTCATTGTGAGGACTTACCCACTTACCCATATTTTCACTGAGGCCTTACTTACCCTTCTTTACACTGTGAGGCCTTAGTTACCCTTCTTTCCACTGTGAGGCTTTACCCATTTACCCTTATTACCATTGTGAAATCTTACCCTTATTACCATTGTGAAGTCTTACCCTTATTACCATTGTGAAGCCTTATTTACCCTTATTACCATTGTGAAGCCTTACCCCTACTCTATTGTACAGGGAAGGAAAAGGGTGTGTGGAGAATTGAGGAAGAGAGTGAAGAGTTGGGAGGAAAGAAGTGAAGGCAAACAAGAAAGGAAGGAAGAGGGGTTTGGAGGAGAGAGGAGAGGGTGAGGAGTTTGAAAGAATTTAGGAGAGGACAGACAGGAAAGTGGTAAAAGTGGAGGGAGGGAGGGAGGGAGGGAGAAGGCAAGCTGGGAAGAGGAGGGAACGGTTTGGTGGAAGAGGAGAAGGGAAGGAAGGAAGGAAGGAAGGAAAGAAAGAAGAGAAGGTACAGGCCAGGGATGTTTCCATGACAACCGGACAGATATTGGGGGAGTGTTGACAGCTAGTCGAGGAGGGGTGCTAAAAGTTTATTTCCTCTCTCTCTCTCTCTCTCTCTCTCTCTCTCTCTCTATATATATATATATATATATATATATATATATATATATATATATATATATATATATATATATATATATATATATATACTCACTCTCTCATGTTCTGATGTGAGGCGAGACGTATTCATAAAAGCTACTCAGGTCAGGTCAGGTCAGGTCAGGTCAGGTCAGTGACTCAATAAATACCACAGACCAAGCTTTTAAACTTAATTAATTTACCGTATACATTCCCAATAATATTAAATTTTATTTACACAAGAGAATAAATGTAGGAAGAGAACTACAATATCAATATTCGATGTTGAAAATATAGTATAATAAAAAGAGTTATATACATTGAACTTAATTAAATGTGGTTACTGAGGCTCAGGTCCGAAGGGGCAACAAAATTCATGTGCTGCCCTAAAGTAAGAGAGAGAGAGAGAGAGAGAGAGAGAGAGAGAGAGAGCAGAAATAATGGAAAGGATTATCCAGATGGCCCTTTCGTGTTGTTTCTTTAGTCCCTTCCCCCCTTCCCCCTCCCCTTCCCCTTCCCCCTCTCCTTCCCCTTCCCTTTCCCTCTTTCTTCTTATCTCTCCTCCCTACTTTTATTCTGAAAATTTCTCTCTCCTTACTTCTCATTTTTCCTTCCTACTTTTATCATTTGAATATCTCGCTCCTTACTTCTCGTTTCTCCTTCCCGCCACACCCCCACCACCCCACCCCCACCACCCCACCGTGTACAGCCCCCCCCCAAAAAAAAAAAAAAAAAAAAACACACACAGAAATATTTCCACAATACTTTAAACTTGCAGGCTACAATTATTATTTCACGAGACAAGAGAATGTGTGATGGTCCATTTAATCTGTCATAGGCTTAATTAAAGGGGGATGGTGTACAGTCAGTGTTGGTAAATCTGGAGGAGTATACTACGATTCCTCCAAACTATTCCATGCAGGCAACAGACAGACAGACAGACAGACAGACAGACCACCATGATATTAAAGGTTAGTCTGGTTTTGTTTTCTGGCATACTTTGAAGGAATCGAGTGGGTTTAAGGATCCCCGTGATGTATAAAAAAAGAATAGTCAGAAAATTGGAGGTTAGCGAGTCCTTCAAACATTGCCACGAAACACCACCTACACATTAAGGGGGTGCGGGAGTAGGGGACAGGCTTGAGGGGGGGGGGGGGTTGGGGTTGGAGGGTGCGGGAATATGGGGACCGGCTTGGGGTGGGTAGAAAGCCTGTCCCCTATTCCGCACCCCCCCTAATCCCCCCCCAAGCCTGTCCCCTTACTTCCGCACCCCCCAAGCCTGACCCCTACTCCCGCACCCCTTAACCCCCCCCCCCCAAGCCTGTCCCCCTATTCCCGCACCCCCTTAAAGGAGCTTGTTTCGTGGCATAGTCAGAAGGAATCAGGAGCCACCAGGTCTCATACACGATCACAGGGTACTTAATTGAGGGGAAAAATCTGGAGCAAATGATTCCCCCAAACTATTCCAAGCAACAGGACACCATTAATTTTTTTTATATCTTGGTACTGTTTCCTGGCATACATCGGAGGAATCAAGGGACTCCAATGTACCCAAAGTGTATTCTCTCCTCAATGTACCAAAAAGTATGTTGCTGTTGTTACCTCCTGAAATAGATCTAAATAATATTATGCCTGGATGCCATTAGCTAAGAGTATTATACATATATATATTTATTTATCTGATATTCCAGTGGCTGTGAGATTCGATAGTCGTGAGAGGTGTATAGTTTGATATTCCACTCTTGTCACTCCTTGATTATCTAATGTCGTAAAAGTTCATTACATACGTTCATTTGCCCTGCTTTCATCCTCACCCCCACCCCCCAACCCCCCACCCCCACATGCTGTCACCCCCACCCCCACATGCTATCACTCCCCCCTCCCCCCAATATAAACTTTCATTTTCCCCTCACATTAACTGTATTCACTCTCTCTCTCTCTCTCTCTCTCTCTCTCTCTCTCTCTCTCTCTCTCTCTCTCTCTCTCTCTCTCTCTCTCTCTCACCGAAACACTTTTAGTCTCCTTCCCCCCAAAATACCTTCCCCCTTCCAACTAAACCCATTCACATCTCCCCCCCCCCCCCCGCCCACAAATGCTTTCAACTTTCCCCAAAAATAATTTCATTCACCCCTCAAAATGCTTTCACTCTCCCTCCCCCCAAACCCCTTCAATGCTTTCAACTTTCCCCCCAAAATACCTTCACCCAGCCCTCAAAATGCTTTCACTCTCCTTCCCCCCAAACCCCTCCACGTTTCCCCCCCTTTCAAAATGCTTTCAACTTTCCCCTCAAAATACCTTCACCTAGCCCTCAAAATGCTTTCACTCTGCTTCCCCTCTAAAACACTACTTTCCTTTGTTCGATTCCATTGTATATGCTGTGTGCGTCATCAGACTGTGTAATGGATAATCTTTAATCAGTGTCTAGCTGCCCCAACGTTCTCTCTCTC